>VMKM01004795.1:0-12380 GCA_008360985.2 Macquaria ambigua | reverse complement strand
ATTCTATTAGTTATTGATTATTGGTGTTTCCTCGGTGGTAACAGACTGTTAGTTGGAGCTGTAACACTCTTCATCACAGAGGACACACATTAGACTGTGTGTGCCCAGTTTACAGGATCAACACAGCTCTTCAGGGGGCGGAGCCCGTGTACCTGTGGTTCATGTGAGCCGTGAGCTGGCAGTCTCTACAGGTAAGCTGTTTACAGGTGAAACAGAAGAGTTTGAGCGGCTCAGACGGGTGGAGTCTGCAGAACTTGGTGGGAGGAGTGGAGATGTCTCCTGAAGACAGAAAACAGACACGTCGTCAACAACCTGCAGCACAGAGACACAGTGACCAGGAAACAGACTAAACTACTGTTTAAAATGAAAGGACTGACTTTATCCACGATTAGTGCAGAAGTAAGAGTCCAGTGGTGTATGGAGGTACATTTGTGTCTTTTTTATGCAGTCAAACAGAATAGGTTTGAGAGCAAAACTTTCCACACTGCAATCAAAAAATGGTTTATTGCAAATAAAATAAATGTGTGATGAAAATGTGTATTAATGCGAATCCAAAAGTTATGCTTGCTGTTCAGCTGAATTCTGTGGGCGGGACCTACGCTGAAAGATGCAAGAAATGTTTCTATTGGCCAGTCTCGGTCGGAGTGACAGCTTGGCAACATCCACAGTCAGTTAACAGAGAGGGTGTTCTGAACTCATGGAGAAGAAGACCAGAGAAACTTAATACATATTTATGTTTCTTTACACATAACTTCCGTCTTAGTGAAAGCAATAATGTTATGTTTGAGCCGGTGCATGTAGATTGCTCTTGTTTAACGATCTGTGCTGTTGTAATGGGTTAAACAAAGACATATTATTTTGTCAGCCTGTAGCTGCTAGCTTAGCTCAATTAGCTAGTCACTCGCACATGGTGCCCACGACATTGTGCTTGTAGCTACTAGTTAACAGGACTATTTGTGTTCAATGATCTAACGTGAGTTTCTTATATTTGTGATGTGCTGTATTATTGTATCAGCTTGTAGCCAGTTTAAAGTGTAGTGGCACGGTATTATTGATGTTACTGGTGGTGAAAATGGCTTAAATACATAGCTAACGTGAGGTATTATGGCCTTTTCCACTTAATGATGATACTTCCCCTTGACTCTATGGCAGAATCAAAGAATAACCAACCTGGCAGAACCACACAGGCCCAGACAGGCTGCTATTATTATGCACAAAATATCACTTGTTTTCCAGTATTGTCCCGTAGTATTGTAAGCTAGTGCTTGACCCAAATCAATTGTTAATAGCATTTATGCTTTGCTCTGCACGATCACATTACGTTGTTTTGCACCATAACTCCCATTCTCATTAAGACTCATTAAGAGTCAGACCAAAGTATATAGTGTAATAAAGTACAAATATAGGTAAAACAGTGAACACAATAGTTAGTGTCTGGCCCACATGGACTATAAAACACCAGAAATACCACTGTACATCTGTCAGGAACATTTCAAAGAACTTTGTCTCTCCTCCAAACATCTCCAAATGAAATCTGACACAAAAAAAGTTCCTTCCTAAAACACAGCTCCGGTTTGTGTGTGGAGTCGAGTGTTGCCTCTAAAATCACCATATAATAATCAATACAACATGACATGAACCTCCTCTTCAGTCGCACACCAAGATCTTTGACTGCTGGTTCAATTCTGCTCCTGACAAAATGTTTCATTTAGTTTTCTATCTTCCTTATTAAACATTACGCATCATGAGTTTTACACCAAAAAAGAAAAATATTTATCAGTAAAACAGCTGGAACCACATGATGTTTGGCATGTCCAGACTAATAAAAGGGGATCAAGAGAGAATTAATAATAGAGTCATAATAAAAATTAGGTTGTTATTGACCTGCTGGCGGCTGGTTGAGGATCCGGTGGGATCTGGTTAAAGTCACTCTGCGATGAGCCGACACACAGACGTCACACAGAGCTTCATCACAGTCCAGACACCAACATCTGGCCGAGGAGCCGTCACAGCTGCTGCACTGGGGGGGGGGGGTCCCTGGACCAGAGTTTGTGTTACCTGCTGCTGACTGAAACAGTTTCCTGGATCTGCTGTAGTCTCCATGCTGGGGGGGGCGTCAGGTCCTGGAAGACAGAGACAGAGGACGTGATTCATGTCAAACAGCAACAAACCTTTTAATGAAGCAGTTCATCAGTACACGATACATTCCTGCAGCACAGAGGTCAACAGAGAGATCTCCATCACTCAACACACTGCACAGCTACTACAACACCTCCTCCACCAGGTGCTGCTCCCACCGAGTCCAACAGCAGTCCAACAGTCCAACAGCAGGTCCAACAGCAGGACCAACAGTCCAACATCAGCTCCAACAGTCCAACAGCAGGACCAACAGTCCAACAGCAGGTCCAACAGTCCAACATCAGCTCCAACAGTCCAACAGCAGGACCAACAGTCCAACAGCAGGTCCAACAGTCCAACAGCAGGTCCAACAGCAGGACCAACAGTCCAACAGCAGGTCCAACAGCAGGACCAACAGTCCAACATCAGCTCCAACAGTCCAACAGCAGGTCCAACAGTCCAACATCAGGTCCAACAGCAGGACCAACATCAGGTCCAACAGCAGGACCAACAGTCCAACAGCAGCTCCAACAGTCCAACAGCAGGTCCAACAGCAGGTCCAACAGTCCAACAGCAGGACCAACAGTCCAACATCAGGTCCAACAGCAGGACCAACAGTCCAACAGCAGGTCCAACAGCAGGACCAACATCAGGTCCAACAGTCCAACAGCAGCTCCAACAGTAGGTCCAACAGTCCAACAGCAGCAGGTCCAACAGTCCAACAGTCCAACAGCAGGTCCAACAGCAGGACCAACAGTCCAACAGCAGCTCCAACAGTCCAACAGCAGGTCCAACAGCAGGTCCAACAGCAGGTCCAACAGTCCAACAGCAGGACCAACAGTCCAACATCAGGTCCAACAGCAGGACCAACAGTCCAACAGCAGGTCCAACAGTCCAACAGCAGGTCCAACAGCAGGACCAACAGTCCAACAGCAGCTCCAACAGTCCAACAGCAGGTCCAACAGCAGGTCCAACAGTCCAACAGCCCAACAGCAGGTCCAACAGTCCAACAGCAGGACCAACAGCCCAACATCAGGTCCAACAACAGGACCAACAGTCCAACAGCCCAACAGCAGGTCCAACAGTCCAACAGCAGGACCAACATCAGGTCCAACAGTCTAACAGCAGGTCCAACAGTCCAACATCAGGTCCAACAGTCCAACAGCAGGTCCAACAGTCCAACAGCAGGTCCAACAGTCCAACAGCAGGTCCAACAGTCCAACATCAGCTCCAACAGTCCAACATCAGGTCCAACAGTCCAACATCAGGTCCAACAGTCCAACATCAGGTCCAACAGTCCAACATCAGGACCAACAGTCCAACAGCAGGTCCAACAGTCCAACATCAGGACCAACAGTCCAACATCAGGTCCAACAGCAGGCCCAACAGTCCAACTGCAGGCCCAACAGTCCAACATCAGGTCCAACAGTCCAACAGCAGGCCCAACAGTCCAACAGCAGGCCCAACAGTCCAACAGCAGGACCAACAGTCCAACAGCAGGTCCAACAGTCCAACAGCAGGTCCAACAGTCCAACATCAGCTCCAACAGTCCAACAGCAGGACCAACAGTCCAACAGCAGGTCCAACAGTCCAACATCAGGTCCAACAGTCCAACATCAGGACCAACAGTCCAACATCAGGTCCAACAGTCCAACATCAGGTCCAACAGCAGGCCCAACATCAGGTCCAACAGCAGGCCCAACAGTCCAACTGCAGGCCCAACAGTCCAACATCAGGTCCAACAGTCCAACAGCAGGCCCAACAGTCCAACAGCAGGACCAACAGTCCAACAGCAGGACCAACAGTCCAACAGTAGGTCCAACAGTCCAACAGTAGGACCAACAGTCCAACAGCAGCTCCAACAGTCCAACAGTAGGACCAACAGTCCAACAGCAGCTCCAACAGTCCAACAGCAGGTCCAACAGTCCAACAGCAGGTCCAACAGTAGGACCAACAGTCCAACAGCAGCTCCAACAGTCCAACAACAGGTCAAACAGTCCAACAGCAGGACCAACAGCAAGACCAACAGTCCAACAGCCAGCAAGCCTTTGTTTCTTCAGTCCATCCAGACAGAACTGAGGAGCCTTAGTATCGGGTTTCTACAAATGTCAGCCAATGAGCTTTAACCCACCCCCAACCCCTGCCTGGGCCTGCCTGGTTCTGCCTGGTTAGCTGGAGGAGCGGCCTGATTCAGGTGACCTTCATCAGATCAAGATCAAAGAATCTCCCGCTCAGTGTTGTTGTGCCAGCTGTGGAGTTTATCGCCAAGGGAGGGGGGGGTCCATGGTCATGTGCTGTGTGAGTGCTGGCTCTGTTACTGGGGTCTGAGGGGTTGGGGGGTTGGGGTGGTTGGCGTGTGTCATACTGGACAGCATGTAGAGAAACAGTGATGATACACTAAATCTTAAAAACACTGCCTCCATGTGAAAACGATCCATGTCCACACTAATCAATTAATCAAGAAAATCAAAACTGAACATCATCTTTAGTTGCAGCCTTATCAAACCAAACAGGTCGGGAATCACTGCTGTACCAAAGTGTTGGAATGGCAGCAACTACTGATTAGTTTCATTATTGATTAGTACCTAAATATTAATAAAAATGTCCATTAACCCAAATAGATTCACTTTACTGATATAAAACTGAAAATCTGACACACTGGAGTTCAACAATGAACCTGATGGCTGACTGAGGAGTTTACAGACACACTAATACATTAGGATTTTCATTATCGATTACTCTGCTGATTATTTAATCAATTAACGAACTATATGTTTAGAAAACCCAATCAAAATGTCCAAAGGGATGCTTGTTTTGTCCGACCAACACAAAGATCTTCAGTTTATTCTCACATAAAACAAAGAGCAGTAAACAGCTGCAACCAGAGGAGCGTTGTGCTTAAAAACCCACATAAACGATTAATCGATTATCAAAATAACGCTGATTAAAATACCAATTGTTGCACAATAACTTCTGCTATAAAACACGGGACATAAATAAGACCCTGTATGGAGTCTCTGTGCTTTAACAGCAGGCTGCTGAGGTCCCTGGATGCGACGGGTCACAGAAAACTGTGTAACACCTGCGCTGATTTAACTTAACGGTGTCTGAAGAGCCAGAATCGGTCGGTGACATCCCGATAAACTTGTTCTGGTTAGTCCCTATATGTAGTCGCCACCATGTTCTGCCTTAAAACACGCTGTTTTGTATGAAAGTTACACCATGTCCGTTTGAAGGCGAGCGGAGACACTTTGTGGTTTCGGTAGCTGTAAAAAGCTAACTTTAGTCCTTGCTAAGTTAGCTAGCTACTCACCGTTATCCGAGTCCTCCTCTCACGAGACTCCCGCCCTCACAAAAAGGTGAAGATGAAAACAAACGTGAAAAACGTCGTTATAGTTTCATTATTCCCTTTGTTCGGTTATAACGGCGGTTCCTCCTCCTCCTCTTCTTCTCTGGTTTTACTGGCGGACAAACCCGTTAAAGCTCCACTTCATACAGAAGATAGATTCTAGTCTTCAGCACGGTTGTTTTGCTGCTGGAGTCTCAACAGGTTCAAAATAATTCAGTGGAGATGATCAGAGTTCAATACAATAGAGTTTATTCTGTAACAGAGATAAAGCCGAGCCGGGTCCGGTGTTCCGGTTTAACTGGTGATATTCCCGTGCGTGAGTCAGACGTATCGTAGGCGTGGCTTTTGAGGACCCATTGTTGGCTAACCAGGAAATAAACATTCTGATGATGACATCTGAACATTCATTTGTCTGAGAATTTTAAAACATTGCAACAGAAACACTTTGCTGGAACAGCACTTTTGGTCTCGACACTAATATTAAAAAATATTAGCCGTCTTCATTACAAAAATGTCATTCGTTGTCTTGCCACATGAAAACAACGAAACGGCCCGCGCTGGACTCGAACCTCCCAACGCTACAACGTGTTGTACTACCATCAGTCCTGATCTGATGCTTTTCGCAGTGCACCACGGAGACACCGACGACAGCGGGAGACAGGAGACGACACGTCCCTGTGCTGATATTGTGACACAATAGTAAACGCTTAATATAAAACCCGAATGTATCTAAAGTGTGAGCCAAATGTGGTATTATATATGGTAGCCATACAATATAATGCTTTACAATATATACTGTAGTTCTACAACGTATTCTGGCAATACTGCTGCCTGATCCACCAAAATCAAATACTTTACAGAACAGGCAACATGCCAGCTCTGGTTTGAATTTTTAAAAAAAGTGTAAGAATGTTACATATTTATGTTAACACTGGCCAAATTTAAGTTCAAATATGTGATGCAAACGTGTTAGATAGTAGACTTACTCATTACTGTGACAGAAGGAAAGACAACAATAATGATTAGTAATATTTTTTATTTTGTACATTTATTGCAAGAATAGTCTCCCTCTGTGGAGGGACGGCCAACACAAACTGTGTGGTACCACAGACTGCATGTGGTGCACTCAGTCTGAAAGGGAAAAAGAAAACACACCTTTGAATATTGTCGTACATTTTCACATGTTCATGTCACTCATCCAGAGAGGGGTGAAACACTGTGTTGGGTTCAAAGCTTAGCTGTGGTCCTTTCTGTGTGCAGTCAGTGTGTTCTTATGTTCCTTCAGCTGCTCCAGTGTCCTCCAAAAACACAAAGACATGCAAGTTAGGTGAATTAAAATAGACATTTTCAATAGCTGTGTGATTGTGAGTGTTCACCCAGTGATGTAGAGGTAACCTATCCAATGTGCATCCCAGTCTTCCAACCGAATGTGGTTCTGTTTAATTAATCTTCGTATCCACTCATCAATGTCAGCCCCCGAGCTGTCCTCGCCACGTGCCCGACACAGCTCGGAGAGGTCCTTTGTAAAAATAACACAGACACTCATGTTGTCCAATGCCAATACAGGCCAGTACACCTGAATCATTCAGCAAGGACAATTTCCAGCCTTAATCTAGCCACACCCTCCTGGTCCACAGGGTACTGGACAGGTTGTTGGTGCAATATTTGCTCTGCAAGCTAAAAGGTCTCTGATAAGTATAAATGACTTTTTATAAATGACGGATGGCCACAGAGATAATCAGATTGTTACCTTGCACACAAACTGCTGTCTGTCCTGCTGTTTGGGATGCCCATTTCCCAATCGCTGGACACTTTTTGCGGACCAGCGCTCTACACAGAACACAGACAGTTTTAACAGAAGCCCATGTAAGATCCTTTTCAATTCAATATCAGCTGAATTATTTTAAGTGACTTCACAAGGACAAGCTTATGTTAGCGCTCACTGGGTAGAGAGCGTACCACATAGGAGGAGTCCTCACTGTAGTGTGCTGGGTTTGATTCCAGCCCAGGCACTTTCTGCATGTCATCCCCCTCTTTGCTGCCTCCATCAGTAAAGGTGAAGAGCCTAAAAAAAAGCTGGTACTTTACTCACCTTGTTACAGCTTTGCAATAATTTATTTGGTCTTGAGTGGCCCCAAATGGGTCCACGAACAAGGACCTCATCTCCTTAAGATACATGATCTATGGAAATGCAATAACAAATTATAGCCACCCCCTCGTACACCAGATGGTCTCATGGTTGCATCTAAATCTGTTAACATTTAAGATTACTTATGAGTGTCCAGTGTCCCTTGTCACATACGGCTCCAGCTGCCACGTCATATTTTAAAAAGGTCCAGCTAAAAACAAATTAATGAAAAATGCATACATATTCAAATCATAACATAACTGTATTGAAAACAGGATAATAAAATCCTACTCACCCTTCTTAAACTTTTTTCTGACCTTTGCCAGAGTCCAGAATGACTGCACCAGTTTCCAGAACAAAAGTAGGCCTAATTTGTGATCCACTGTAGTTCTAAAGATAAAAAAGACAAATATCAGTCCAATAATAAAAACTAAAAAAAAAAAAAGTACCTGACTCTCCAACTCCTTTCCTGGGGCCAAGTCCAGCAGATTGTGGGAAAATAATTTATAAGGCCCAAACCACAGTGTCTGTTCTCCTTCCTGCGCATACGTCTCTGATTACTGTAAAAATATCAATGTTGGTTATTAGTTAAATGCATAATTTGGTGTGTTACTTTGTGTCAGTTTACTCACAAGTTTCTGCATCATTAGAAGGTTCTGGGGCCTTGTATGTCTGGGGCCCTGCAGAGGATGTTGATGGTGTCACAGTCTCATATGTGGTGCATGTTTGTGGGATGTGTATGTTTGTCTGTTGCAGATTTGGTTCAGATGGACCAGCCAGAGGAGAAGGATCCGACACCCTTTTCAGTTTGGCAGGGATCCTGTCCTCTGGCTGGAGATAATGTGTCAAATGATCTACGTTGATTTTTCTTTTTCCTTTTCCATTGTCTGATACTAGATCTGCACTTTTCCCCTCAAGATGAATTATTTTGAAGGGCCCCAGCATGTCCACTTCCAGCTTGCCCCCTTTTCCCTGCTCCTGTCTCACATCCTGTCCACCTGGCCCCTTTCTGCTTTTCTTTTGCAGACTTTGTCTTGGCTTTTTTTAACATTAGCCTTAACCTCCGTGAATATGGAGTCCTGCTTTTTTAGGCCTTCACAGAGGTCTTCTTTTAGCACCAGGTTGGTGACTTTGTCTTCAGTTACCTGCCAAAGATCACAGTTAGACTGTGGAGGACATAGATGGAACAGCTGACTGCTGATTCAAATTCAGAATATTAAAATTGATGAGAACATTAGAGAATCTTACTTTGTACTTCTTTGGCACCTCTGAACGATACCTCGCCTCCCTCCCAAACATCAAAAAGTAGGGACTGTACTTTGTTGTCTGCTGTTTTTTGGTTCGAAGGCCAAACATAGTGGACTGAAGACAATGGTCCCAGCTTTTGGGGCGATCGGCCACCAGTTTGTTTAAGGACCTCTGTAGCGACTAGAATCGTAGAAGAAATTGCCGCTGAGAGGCTGAGCAGGCTCTTCACTGTGACTCGCTTGTACAAAAACATACTGAGATCCGGATGCGTTTTATGATGTTTATTTGAACGAAAAAGCACCGATAAGCAAAGTTGTATTGAAATAATTGTACAAAAAAATGTAACGTAGCGGTCAACAGAAAATATTGGAGCCCTTCTCACCCTCTGTCTGAATCCCGCCATCCAAGTGAACAGGTAAATAACGTGAAACCACACCCCAGTGCCAATTACGGGAAGTGAGAGTAACCAAAAAGAACGTATAATAATAATAAACAACACAGGCTAAATACACATTTTGGCTCCTACAACCTTAAAATGCAGAATTCAAGTACAGGCAAGAGGAGGCAGGACAGAATTTGGATTCTCATGTATGATAAAACAACGAATTTTCAGAAAGTACAATTTCTGATTACCTGTTCAGATAGGAACATCAATACATATAAGAGCTAGAATTCATTTAAGTATTGAAAAAAAACACACCTCTGTATGGTGCCGTTCAGTCATTGGTCTGTGGATGACATGGGGAGCACAGGCTTCTTTGGATGCCCAGCCTCTCACACAAGCCATAGTTGACCTCGAAATGATCAGTTGGACAAACATGAAATAAGTCAGCAGAGCAACAGTTACAGTTACATACTGGGTGTTGACGCACCGTTTGTTTTGGTCAGTTTTGTACACGTGGCTCAGTGTAGATGGCTGCTTCGATCTTGGCTCTTTGTCTTCTGTAGTCACCAAAAAAAAGTCAAACAGCCAAAACCTAAAGTTGGATATACCAATCCATTTATTTTCAACTTTTCCAAAATGTTTCTCAAATTAATAAAACACAAACCGTTACCGTGCCTTACGGTCAAAAACCATCGACCTCGTTGTGCGCCACACCTGTGTCAATTAGTCATACTCTTAAATAGACTATCATGATGCCCACAGCGCCAACTAAAGGCCGCCATTGAAATGGCTCCAACACTGGGGACTCATAATGCATCATTACTGTACCTTGTTGCGAAACTCTGAGCCCTGATCTGTTAGCAGCCTGTTAGCTGCACCAAATTTGTAGAAGAAATCAAGAATACACTTGGTTACCTCATCTGCTGTTTTGCTCTTTAGTGGGTAGGCCTCTGCCCATTTGGTGAAATAATCAACCATGACACATATGTACTGGTTGCCACCAGGTCCATCCCAACAAGTTCAAGCGGCTCTGTGACCTGGGAGGGGGAAAAGGCACGATCAATATATCACTGCTGATGTGTTTTGAAAGCTGATAATGTACGCCACTGTTTCCTTTCCCTCTATTGGACTGTACTCTCTCTTTTCTTTAATTTTGGCCCTCTTGGCCTGGCACTGTGGACACTGAGCAATCTAAACAAAGAAAAAATTATGACAAATATATTGTGCAAATCAGTCCCCATATTGAAAACCTATAGTAGGGCTTTGAGCATGCAGTATCAGCACTCACCCACTTGCGAATGTCATCCTCCATGCCAGGCCAACAGTAACGACTTATGATGGCACTGTGGGTTTTCTCCACTCCACAGTGTCCACCAACATGGCTGCTATGGAACTCCTCAAAGATGTCATTTGCTGTTTTAGCACTGGTCACAACTTTGGCCAGGTGCTCCGACTTGTTCCTTTTACGTCTGCATATATAGTACAGGTCTCCATCTGGTGTTTGAATGTCATGATATTAGATTTATTGGGAGTTTTACCACATGGCATGCATGCTTACCCTTTATCCTGAAGGTGTCAGCTCTTCTCTTAATCACATATTTGTCCTTGCTGGTTATGCCTTCAGGATACCGGTTATGGAGTTTCCAATCCAGAACCTCTTGCACAAGTTTGGGATCCATTTTCAACCACCCTATCTGTCCCTCCTTCTACACCTACCTCCACCTGACTCACATATCTACTCCTACTCCTTTCTACTCTTACTTCTGTCTACCTACTCACCCTCTCCTCTTCACACACAAACATATACAAGATACACAAGAAAAATAACAAATGCACACAAACCACACTGCCAGAGACAGATACAACAAACCTCAGTTACTCACGCACTATCACTCAGTATAGCCTGCCTGTATCTCACTATCTCTTTTCACTGTGTAATCGCTTCCTGAACTCCTCACAAACCCACAAAGGTGTGACATATAAATCAAACTTATATAGGCTATTCCATCCCCAAATAACATTAAGCTACACCCCTGGGCGTAGTTATCCAATTTATGTCGCACTTTGCAAAATGAGAAACAG
The DNA here is from genome assembly GCA_008360985.2 of Macquaria ambigua. Lineage (NCBI taxonomy): Eukaryota > Metazoa > Chordata > Actinopteri > Centrarchiformes > Percichthyidae > Macquaria > Macquaria ambigua. The sequence goes on along the minus strand of VMKM01004795.1, from coordinate 1,070 downwards.
TCATGTCTGATCTGGATGAACTAGTGTGCTGGATCATGTAGACTATCGTTGTGATGAGAGAGATCAATGTCTGTAGCCTTTAATAGAAAACATGATCCATGGTAGATACAGATGTTGTATCACAAGTTAATCTGGGCGTATCACGCTTTGCCACAGCTGTAAACAGACTGCGTGTCTGTTACAGGCTGCATGGAAGAATAAACAGCTCTCACATCGACTCTACGTCAGATTAATAACGATATATAGTACAAATACAAGACTGACAACATAAACATTTAGTAAACTTTTAATTGACGTTTGCAGTGTTTTGAACAGGCATCGACACAGTCACCTATGCCATAGCCTTCGCTTTAATCGTCCTGAGATCGCCATCGCAACCAGAGCCTCACGCACGGGAATATCACCAGTTAATTCAACACCAGTTAAACCGGAACACCGGAACCCAACTGACCACAGACTGACTGTGCTTGCTCTTAGCCCAACGTGTCCCTGCCTTCCTGGGTGGAGAATAGTGATTTTCCTAAAAACAACCAATCATTGCTTTGTAAATAATGGCATCATATCTTCTAAAGTTGGGATGGTCCAGCCCCTGCCCAGGTGAGTCCAGGCCTGTTCCTGACACCAGTATTTTGTGGGATTTCCAGACTAAGACAAGTCCAGGCCTGTTCCTGGCTGTTTTTGAAAACGCCTACTAAACTATCAGTACGTACTGATTTGGCCAAAATGTAGCATGTAGCATGTAGCATGTAGTATGTAGCATGTAGCATGTAGTATGTAGCATGTAGCATGTAGCATGTAGTATGCAAACAAAAGCTAAATCTGCAGTATGCATCGGACCAGTCTACCTCGCCTACTGTATCCCACAATGCAAAGCGGCATTATTTTGTTTTTTTTTTCAACTTTATTGACACAGTCACCATTGTTGAGATGGCGGACAGCAACACTAAAGGAATATAGAGGAATATGAACAGAAGAACCACTTCTAACATGTTGTTCTAATTGAATCATGTGACAGCAGAAACTGTGACGAGGCTGCAGTTATTACTTTTCCTCTTCAGAGCTTCAGAGGA
>VMKM01004794.1:0-12423 GCA_008360985.2 Macquaria ambigua | reverse complement strand
ATTATTTCAAGGACGTGTTTACCTTTCATTTGCCAGATTCACCTGTTTACAGTGTTCCATAGTTCACCAGCTCACTTTAATATTCTAACATTAAACAACTTTGCTCCAGTCCTTTGCTGCCACCTCCAGGGAGCTGAGGTTCAGTCTTGTGACAAAGCAGAACTTCTTAGCTTGTTCTGTATCTATCGTCTGCCTTCCCAGCTCATGAGGGAGCAGTGCAGTGATCAGCAGTACAACACCGTTTCTTGTTTGCTCATGGAGTGTAGCAGTGTTGTATAACTGTGTCAATGTCCTGTGGATCCTAGAATTGGCTCAGCACAGAAAAGAAAGAAAATATGATCTGCATTTTCAGCTGAGTCATTTGACAGCAGTGATGATGCACAATGGATAAAAACTCACTGCTAATTGATCAATGTGACAAATCCCATAATGTACAATCAAATTGCTGTAATCTTGCTCTTTTCAAAGAAGGCCATTATCATCTATTCACACGGGTGATCACGTCTGTATGAGACACACCAGGCTTTCAAGGTAAACCCACCTGCGTCAGGTGACGTGGTATAAAGAGCGAAAAAGTCAAACACAGGACTTTCACCCAGGAGGCAGGGGTTTGTGTCCCGTGTGAAACCGAAAGTCACCACTGACTTATTTAAAGTTTTATATGCGTTCCATATAAAATTTACCTGACGTGTTAATGCGTCATTTTCTGTTGCGTTCATTTTCCCTGTGATAGATCATAACGATAGTCATGATATTAAGTCTGTAAACTGGGATAAAGTGTTAATTTATGTCACATTTGTCAGTAATCATAGTGTCAGACTTTCTTTCACTTAGGAGAATCAAAATGAGCATTCGGGGACAGGGACAGATGGAGAAGAAATACGACCCACTTGATACCACCCTGAGCCAAAGCTCCCCTACTCCTTCTCTATTTCTGACTATTGTATCAATGGTAATTCACCACATACTGTAGCTGATATACTTATTGTTGTGTGCCTCAGCCTCAGATGATGGCAACGATTGTCTCAGAGCAGAGATGTCCTGTGCCCACGCTGTCACTCCTGTCACGATGGTGTTGCAGCCAGCTGGATGAGGTATGTCATGTCTTGAAAATATTTTTTGTATGTAAATTTAAAAAAAACAATGTGATCAAATTGGGAAGGAAGCAGTGAGTATACAAAGACAATTGGTAGCATCTCGCTTGTGTTACACCAGTCAGACTGTAACGACAATAGTGGTGTAAAAGCATGTTTACTTTTATTATTTCACTGGCAAGACTCTGAAACTTAGCACTGAGCACAGAAACCTCAATGGCAGATCATGGGCTCAGACTATCAACTGCAACTAGTGTTCTTTCATGCTTACTCTGTCACCTACTGGCGAGTGCAAGATGTGTAACTCTGAAACAAAGAACTAAATATTTATGTGCAGAAAATGACGCGTTAACACATAGAGTTGGGTCTTGGTCTTTTCTGGTTGTGGCCAATGAGGGACCTTCAATCAAGGCACTCATACATATTCATGAGGAGGGTTGCCTCAAAGATGTCTAACAACAACGCAAGGGAGCACGTTATGCATAAATTAGTGAAGTGGGCGTCTACGCACTTGTTACAGGCACCTACGAACACTGCAAAGGAAATGACATAGTATGAAGCGTAAGCCAGAGGTGTGGTTTAGAACAGGGGTTCTCAGCCTTTTGTAATTTAAGGCCCACTTCTGATTGTTAAAACATTTTCGAGGACCACCTTTCCAAATAAATGAGAAAAAAAAACATAACATCCCGATGCTTTGTGTTTAAGTGTCTCTGGAGCTTCGATGGTTTTAGCACCTCATTTGACAGGATTTCACCACATTCAACACAGATCACCAACTATTTCAGTGAAATATGGTCTAAATGTGAACGTTTAATCAAGTCTACAAATATGTGAACGTTAAAAAGACGTTCAAAATTGAATGTTTTTTCACCGACTATTTGTAGACGTTGAAATGACGTTCAATATAAGTTCACTCTGTGAAATATGGTCTATATGTGAATGTTAAAAACACGTTCAAAATAGGTTCAAAATTGAAGGTTTTTTCACCAACTATTTGTAGACATTGATTAAACATTTACATTTAGACCATAGTCACCCGGTGAAATATGGTCTAAATGTGAACATTGAAAAAATGTTCAAAATTGGTTCAAAATCGAATGTTTTTTCACCAACTAGTTGTAGACGTTGATTAAATGTTTACATTCAGACCATATTTCACCCTGAAAATAACTAGCTGTGTAAATTAGAAAAAAATAATGTAATCTCACCATTTGGCAGTACGACTGCCTCCGCGGCCCACTAGATGGCGCACTGAGGCAAATTCAAATGTCCGATCATATTATTAAAGTAAGTATTTTGAATGCTTACCTTCTGTTCCCCACTGCATATGCGTGAGTCGCAAAGCTATGACATCACAACAACGTGATTGGTCAGTGGTAATGATCATCCTGGAGCAGCATTAATTATGATGTTGTAGGAACAACACCAACATGGCGATATCAGATCGTACACTGCGCACCACATAGCCGCGTGTGCCACGTGTGTGATGTGCAGGTGTTGCCCTGTTTAATGAGTTTTAGGAACCCTTGATGCAGCAGAGTGGATCTGCCCCCCATCACTGGGAGAACATCAACATGTTAGAATACCTAATCATTTTAATACATTTTTAATATACCATGGATGATGGACCAGAGTGAAACTACAGAAACTAGAATTTTATGAAAAAATGTCATTATATTTCTTTAAATTTATTTTACTTAACTTAAAGGCAGTATTTTTTTGGCGTCATTGGGCAAACATTCAAAACTCATTCTGGTGCCGCTGGTCCAATCACAAACAAGAAGTGTTGTCCCACCCTTTCCATTATCTGAAATGTTGTTGTGTTTTGTAAAATTGCGGTTTTGACCTTTAGGGCCACCGTATGTTTTTCCAGTAAATGAAACAATAATTAGCATAGTGTACTGAAAAGGTTTTTGATCTGTCTGAAATAATGATATGATGCATATTTTTGCCCCTACAGTTGGGCTGTCTGAGTTGATCTGTATCTCTTACTGAATGCCACACTTTAAACTATAATTCATAATCCAAGGTTCGGACCTTGGACCAGACCAGTTTTATGTCTTTATATATTGCTGATATAGTGGCACAATTGACCTATTCAGAATGTGAACATTTTCAGAATTAAATGCAGGCCCTACGTGTGTATTAACCATGCAACTGAATGTGAAATTCAGTCTCTTTATACAATAACATGAGCTGAGAGACGTTTCTCCTTGACCTCTCTGAATACAGTGAACACTTCAAAACAATGAATGGACTCTACTCTTCGCACATTTTGTCAAAGACGCTGCTTGAATTCAGAGCTATTTTTTTCCAAAGCACCCATCTTCATCATTCAAATGCAATGGTCCAATAACTTTACACATATTACAGTAAAATACACACTTTTGAAATTGATTGGATGCTGCCTCCAACTTCCGAAAACACTGTCTGTTATGAACAATATACACATTACAGTACAGAAATTGCTTAGAAACAAATATGTACAATTAAGTATGAATTTGCACGAGATGAGCAGGCCTTGACAGTGCCAGCTTCCAGCATGCAGTGCAGCTCGAGATATACACCTGCAAAACAAGAAAAAACACTTGAGGTGTCTCAGACAAGAGGAAGGTCTGTGCAGCATGACAGAGATTGTAGACATTTGTAGATGTTTATTGTGTCAGAGGTGTTGTTTTAGTTTTTATTTCTCCTTTATATGCTGGTGGCCTGGTTGTGATGGATGGATTGCTTTGACCAAGTCAGAAACTTACACAGAAACTATAACTTATCTTTCTTATTCAGCTTATTAAACAGCTGACATTGACACTTTAGCCTACCATGTTTCCCAGTGAGGCAAAAGCTGTTACATGTTTTGATGGGCTCAGCAACAAAATAACCAAAATAATATTGGTCAAAAACAGGCTATTAGATGTTAAATAAAAAGTTCATCAGTGATGTGTGTTTTGCTTTAACAAGACTAAAAGTCTACAGCCATGCTAGCAGCTGTGTGAGGTTGCTTAGGAACAGTGGCACTTTGCGCTAAATGCCAACACGTAGCATGCTAACATGCTGGTGTTTAGCAAGTATAATGTTTACACCATCTTAGTTTAACATGTTAGCATGCAAACATTTGCTGTTTAGCAGTAAACACAAAGTACAGCTGAGGCTGATGGCAATCAGTTTTGCAGGTATGTGTTGCACAAATCGATGAAAAGTCAACAAATCATTATTAGGATTATTACAGTTAATCCTGAGGGGGACATGAATGTAATGTATGTATTTAATTTCAATCAATCCATCCAATAGTTGTTGTTAGTTGACATTTCACTCAAAACCACCAATGTGAACCTCATAGTGGCACTAGAGGTCAGTGGGTCAGTAGGCTTCATTTTTCTGGGGAGGATGAATATTTGTATGAAAATTCATGGCAATCTGTCCAATAGTTGTTGAGACATTTCAGACTGGACCAAAGTGGTGGACCGACCACCTGACGTTGTCATAGAGCCACACTACTAGCACAGCTAAGAACAGGTTGTTGCAGCAAATTAAAGCTTAACTAAATGAAAAGTAAATCAGCGTGTCATGCTTTAAAAGAGAGAGAGAGTAACTAACATGGTAAAGTTTCAGTCAACATTTTCCCTCTAGTTCTGCTGCTTCCCTTTTTTTTGTAGCCTATTTTAATCAGATTCCTGATCAGCTTCTGTATTTAAAGGCCAATGAAATAAGGGGAAGAGAAACTATTAACTTACACAGTAGATCATTTAGGATCAGAATAATCTAAATGTCTGTTTATTTATACAGTAGTAGACACTCTGTATAAGATAAACATGATCATAATCCTTATTGATTACTTTGTAATTCTAGTTGTGCCCCATAAAGTGGGCTATTAAAGATGCTGCCGTGCAAAATACAAAAGGTTTTGTAGTGAATAACTTTCTCCTATTTTCTGTGAATATACTGATGACAGCAGCAGCATTTATGTCCTACAGTACTGTAAATTATTTATCATCAGCAAAATGATATTAAAGATGACCCTGCTTAGATATTTATAATTATTTAATGCCAAGCACAATCTGCCATGAAGTGGAGCTTATGTCTGATAACAGGGTTGATCTGGGTCTGTTCGTCAAATGTCAGCCCTGCTCTGATGACGAGCAGACATGTTCTCTCCTGATTCCTGCTCTTCCTGACCACACATGTAGCCACATGCTGACTGCTGACTGCCTCTCCCACCCCCAGAGTCCCTCCGAGGTGCCAGGGTGCTGGTGACGGGTGCCAGTACAGACAGCGGGGAACAGTTGGCATACCATCACGCCAGGCTGGGTGCCCAGATAGTAATAACGACGAGGAGGGAGTGCATGCATTACACAAGGTCTGTGCTCTTGAGAATGTGTCTGATGCAATTTGTCACCTGTTGTGCACTTCCTTTTACACATCCATCACTATTTTCTGTCTTCGTGAAACCATCTGCCTGGACTCTTGGCAACAGATTTTATTGTTCAGACATAATGATTATAAACCCAAGTATCTTTGACTGTGAATACATCACTTCTCACAAGGTCAAAGCGGCTTTGCTTTTTAATTCAGGCAAATCAGGCAAATAAAGGACCATATGTGCCTGGTTAAGGCTGTGATGTGTGATTCTGTCACCGTCCTGTGGGTGGCAGAAGCGCTTGGGGGCCCAAAGTCTGAACACCTACATGTAAAAGGGGGCATGTTTTATTCCTGTGATCCCTTTCTTTCTTATTAACAGAACAGTTGGTAGAAACGAAACTGATCATAACTAGAGTGTGTTATAAGATGGTCAGATTCACTGCAGACCACCTCAGTAGTTTTTAAGTTTATAGAGCTTCTTTCACACAAGAGAAAATCAGCCACCTTTGGACTTCTTTACCGAACAGGCTGAGAGCTGTTTATGAGCTCTATGAAGGGAGACTTCTTTATGCATAACACTATTTATACACTCACTCAAATATATGAAAGGTTGTTATTAGAGAATGCTTGGCTTTATTTTATCTGTGGGTTACATTATTGCAGGACCTTCCTCGAAAACCTTGAAACTTTGTCTGCATTCTTACTGGCCAATAAACAAATGCACTTGACTCTTTTGTGTTGCTTAGCAACGCCAGCCAGTCCCTGGTTTTTATATATGAAAAACCAGCATGCTGCCAATCTGGAGACTTACAGGGTGCAGTGTGAATGAGACCAGCCTCCGATGCATTTTTAATTAAAACGTTGCAAGCTTTGCTGAGTGAAAGGGGCTGTAAGCATTGTCTGGGATCATTATTAACAGGAGATTGTGACATGATTGATTTATAGGCTACGTTTAGTGTCAGCGGATATAAAGATCATTCAGATGTAACTGAGATGTTGGTTTCATGCTCTGGATTTCAAAATCAAACAATCCTTACTTTGCATTGATCTGATAACATTTTACGTAAATAAAGTGACTTTTCTTTTTAAGAATGTGTTTTGTTTTTTTCATTTGAGGTGGGCTTGACTTTTCTGTTTAAAGCATCCTGTTTGTCATGCGTAACAAAAACGGGGATCCTGTCAGGTCACTCATGCAGGTATCCTGGTAACAACAGAAAGAAGCCTGAGACAGTATTTGGGGCATGTTTTCAAATTGTTGATGTCTGAAGCCTCAAGCCTTTTCCATAATTTTCATCCAATCCTTTTAAATTCCCTTTTTTAAAAATATTTGTGCTCCCCTCCACTGCTTTTTATATATTAAATGATAAAATATATTATTATATTATAAGTACAGCTGGTAGAATTTGACGTAATGCTGAAGCATCTGATGATGTCGAGTGATTTGAAGTCTTTTAATTATACATCTGTGTCTGCTCTATGTTTTTTTTCTTCTGCGTCACTTAAATTTCCTCATCAATGTGAATACAGCATCAGCTGTTACACCGGAGCAGAGAGCAGGATCTATCGGACTTGTGTCTTCTCTGGTGTGTGAGCGTGCCTCTCAGACTTCTTAGTGACTGTAGATATCTTATATTTGCTCAGGTCTGTTTACTGATATTAATCAAAGCTCAGAGAAGGCCCGGCTCTGCCCGGCTCTGCGTCCACCCCATAAGCAGACCAAATGCTGGCAGTGAAGTGTAATAAAAAGGGATGGATACTGTGTGTACGAGACTCCTTCTCTAATTATTTCTGATCCTAATGGGCCCCTAGCGCTGCCACTACAGTAAGAATGAATGCTTTCTCTGGCACCATGCACCGTGTTAGTCAGGTCAGCCTCCCAACACCTATTTTAATAATTAGGATTATTGCCTGTATAGCTTTAGGTTTCGTGATATATTCGCCATATGGTGTTCATTAGACTTCAGCTGCATGCCTTCATGTATGCTCACACCACCATGAGGACGTCTCCTGCTAGTTGCACTTCTGCACACCAAAGCTGGGAAATTGACTCCCCCTCTTTTTCATTCACCTGGTCACTCAAAACTCTGACACATACTGAATAAACTACTAAAGCACTACAGGAAGCAAGTGCTATCCACTGTCCATTACAGTGACTGAGGAAGCCACTTAAGTCCACAGAGGGATTTAGACCCCTCTTATTGATGGATGGCGTGTACTCAAAGTGTTGCACAAAGTAACGCGTTAAGTAAGGCTTTCTGGCAGCAGGCCATCTCATCTAAGAGGAGTAATATGTTTGAGTGCAGAATGGAGTGTAGTTAGTAGGACACAAGAACAGGATAGACCAGAGTCATTTTCTTTTTTTTTTCCTTTGGGATCTCCTCAGCACATGGTGTGTGTTGTATAGTGTATGTGGTGGTTTCCAATTCAACCGTCACGTTGGTGCTGATGTGAGAAATTGCAGAAATACACATAAGAGGTTTACATTCGGGTTTTATTTCACCAAAATAAAAGCCTAGACACAAGGTCTAATTCAGATTAATTGATGAACAATGAACATTTAGATTAACAATTACATTTATGTAGCATGAATGGAAAGAAGTGGAGTTTAGAATAAAAGACTGGAAAGGAAAGGAAATGAGTAATACTACTTTATTTCATGTCTTTTTTCTGGTTTATTTCATGTGCTGCTGTAGGCCATTAGTACAGTATTTCCCCAAGGTTTTGGAGCAGTTTTTATTGTGGGTGATTCAGTCCCATGAATATCTCTCTGCTTAAATGATGCGTTTGATTGCGGTTTTGCTAGTAATTAACATTGCTGCACATTAAGGCTATACCCAGTCACACAGGGGCAATGCAGGCAGGGATGAATCAGAACATTTTAAGTGCATTTTTATAAACAGGAAAACTCAGTTCCAATGGCAACACTGAAATGTGAACAGATTCCGATTTGAAGAGCCGCGCAGGTTAAAGCTGACGTAGACTGAAGAGCACTGCTCGTGCTGAGAGGCAGACTGGGACTTGTTGTTCTTTGATCAGCGTCACAACAAAATCACTAGTCTTCCACTCAGCACTACCAACACTTTGCCAATGCATCCCCTCATTTCTGTTAGGAGCTCCACATCCACTGCTTCAATCTGTAATAAAAAGAAAAAGAGACAACCTTGTAACACCACAGGGTCTTGGAATACTTCAGTTTGAATCTTCCCTCCGCTGTACTGGTGTTAAACATGATATATCGGAGTTACAGAGCATTTCAGGATGTGCATGTGTCACAGGTGTTGCAGAGCATCCGACAACCGGCTAGAGGTGTGTTGAGAGGTTGGGAACTTTAGATGTCGGGGATGGAAACACTACATGCAATTTCCATCTCTGTGTTTCCCTCAACCCATTTCTCTCTGAAGCCTGTTGACATTCCATCCTTCCTTTGTTGTTGTAATGCCAACCTTTCAGCTCCTCTCAAAAGAGGGAGACAGGAGGAGGAGGCGGAGGAGGGGAGGAACAGAGAGGATCACAGCACAGCACTTAGAATAAACGCTGCTCACCATATGCAATGAACAGAAACCCTAAGCTGTGCACAATTTGCAATTACACCCTATTTAGATTGAGAAAATTGGAAATGCGAACGCAACTCAGTGATTTGTGTTTTCTTTCCAATAAGTCACATTTGGACTGAAGGAGAGAGGGAGAGAACAGAGACAGACAGATTGTCCTGCATCTCCAGTATGTTTCTGTGCTGGTAGCTATGCAACAAGACTGGGAGTCAGTGGAAGAGGGGGATGGGAAGATGGGGACAGTTTAGTGTTAGGAGGGAAGGGAGGAAGGGAGGAAGGAAGCAAGGAAGGAAGGAAGGGGGGGGTCCTTGAGTGCAAACTAGAGAAAAGAGACAGCACTCTATTTAGACCAAGAGGAGACCCCAGAAGATATAATCAATAATGTTCACTGAAGTCATTTTTAATATAGTATTGATTAAAAACAAATGACTCCATTTGCTGCTGTTCTTGCAGGCAGACATTCAAGCACCTGCCACTCAAAAACCATTCAGTTTCTAAACAGCAGGGACATTTGAATGCTGACCATTAGGTTGTGTTAATATTCACTAAACACGTCAACGTGATTTTAAAAAAATAAGCTGTAAAAGCGACTAATAAAGCTGTTCTTCCGTCCAGGTCGCAGCTAAAGAGAAACGAGTAGCCCTCGACGTGGGAGCTGTCCAGTGTCTCGGTGCTGAATGACGCCCTACTTTCCTCCACGTCCATCGCCTCCTCAGCATCTCGCCTCAATTCCGGCCCGGGAAAAAAAAAAAAACATGCCACCTGTTGCTGCACCGAAGTTTTCTCTCAGGAGGTTATAAAGCCAAAAAGACCTCCGATATCTGACACATATAATCTGCAGCGACCCTGCTCCTGATCTAAAGTGAGGTCAATTCTCCTTTTTTTCTTCTCAAATCACGGCAACATGACGACATGATAAACATTTTCCCCCAGGCGAGGCAGGAAGAGGAGGAAGGGGCTGTCATTTAATTTCCCGTAGACGCAGTCGGGGATTTGAGCAGCTATTTATGTTTTCCTTTTTATGGCTCGAAGGCTTTTCACTTCATCGTCTTTGTTTTTCAATCCTGAAGTGCAAAAAAAAAAAAAAGGAAAGGAAAGGAAAGGCAGCTTTTTGTGGAGAGAAAAACATTGCAAACATATGAATATCCTGCAAATAAAGAACCTAACACTAATAGCAGGACAAAGGCTATAAGTGATGGACTCACCGTGGATCGACGGGAACAACAGGTGATGCCGACATAATGTTATGCAGCGTGTGCTGGATGAGTAGCCAAGGCTGCGTCTCTTTCACTGTTGGGTTTTTTCTATTGAAATCAGCCACGATCTGAGCCTGTGCGCCCTCCCATCTGAGCTCCACGTAATGGTTATCATGATGTTACTGGGTAGGCTGGAGGAAGATGGATCAGTGTGTTTATATACGTCTGCTGCTCCGGAGAGGACAAGGAGGAGGCGGGACGATGTGGAGTGACGACCGCGAGAGGAGGCCAATTGACGTGGATTTTTTTTCCAGACCTTGTTAAGGGTGCGGCCCAAAGCAAGCAGCCAAATTACATTATATGAAGGTTATAAGGATGCATATTAATAAAACATATGGAGGCTGCATGGAAATACATGGGAAATACCTGTGTTTCTATTTAAGGAAAGGTTTGGGTTTTTTTTGTTTTGTTTGTTTGTTTGTTTTTGCACAAGCTTAATTGCTGTAGACCTAAATGAATCAGGGCGTAATTTTAATCTAATCGAGGAAACACCTCGCACACACACACACACACACACACACACACTAAAAACAACCCTAAATTGAAATCATGTGTCTCAAGAGTGCAAAAGACTTCACCTGAACGCGCTGTGCCTGACTGTGGTGAGGAGCTCAGGTGTAATTGAATTAAACCTGAACTGTGAGTTCAAGATTATGCATCAAATTAATTTGTAATGGAAACAACAAGAGGGAAATGTTACATACCTAAGGGCTGTGGAAATTGCAAATTGTAAAATTAATTGCTTTGGAAAACAACTGGGCTAAATACAATTTAAATCTATCCTCCCGTGCAAATTCACACACTTAGAATTAAACATATTTCTAGTCTGTTCAGTCAAACTGAAGATCAACTAAAAGAGATTCAATACTTTAAAACCAGTGGTGGAATGTAACTAAGTAAACTCAAGAACTGTACGTAAGTACAAATTCAAAGTATTTGTACTTTACTTGAGTATTTCAATTTTATGCAACTTTATACTTCTACTCCTCTACATCTCAGAGGCAAATATTTTACTTTTTACTCCACTACATTTGTATGACAGACAATGTTTTTCTGTTATTCTTATAAAAAGTGAACTTTCTAGAGATACATGGTTCTCACAGGACAGTGATGCTACAAACATATGAAGATCTTATAGAATATGATGCGCTGCTGTAGATTAAACTACCCGACAGTATATAAAATAGTTAAAATTAGCACAACCTTAAACATGTACAGCAGTAAAATGCAACATACACATTAATGCAGCAGTAATATCAATCCAAAAACATCAAATATGTAATAGTAAATAGTACACTGTATGTGTAAAAGAATAAAAGAATAATAAATAAATAAAACAAGCGTTCCCATGGGGATCAGCACCACAAACCAACTATGATGTATACCATTGTATCCGGTGTCTTATGGACAATTACAGCACATTGGTAACTTGTCCTGGTTCTGATACTTTTCACTCTTTTAAAAGAAAACAGGAAGCTAAAAATGTGTTTTGGGGGGTGAGAGGAGTCCTGTAGAGTCTTGTATCTCTTTTTTTCTCCGGAGCCGAATGGTGTAAATTTCAGCACCTGATGGCTGTTAGAAACTAATGTTCCCAAATCTAAGTGGGTTGGGGGATAATAGTCATCAGTGCTGTCTTTAAAAGACATAATATTCAAATTCTACTGTTACTCATTGTTTTTGACCTCTTTGACAGTTCAGCAGTAGTCGTGGGCTGGTAGGGTACAAGCGAGTGATTTAAATTTACAATTATTGTACGTTTAAAAGCTTAGAGTTTGGGTTTAATATTGCTGGATTTTTGTTCCAGTGCAGTACTGACTGAGCAGCATTATCACAGCAGTACTGACTGAGCAGCATTATCACAGCAGTACTGACTGAGCAGCATTATCACAGCAGTACTGACTGAGCAGCATTATCACAGCAGTACTGACTGAGCAGCATTATCACAGCAGTACTGACTGAGCAGCATTATCACAGTCAGCAGAGGTGTCTGTGTGTCTTTTTTCTCTTGCTTCATGACTCTGTCTGCTCCTCATCCTATCTGAACCAGAGGAAAACTGCCAAACAATGACCTGTCAGAAGTGTGTGTTTCCTTACAAAGCATTAAAAATTTAAATTTGAATGTCTGACTTTTGGTCTATGTAAGGATTGGACTTTACCTCCTTGGGA
>VMKM01004793.1:0-12427 GCA_008360985.2 Macquaria ambigua | reverse complement strand
AACACATTTACTTCTATAAAATATTTCATGTTTTAACTGGTTGGCACGTTATTCCAATATTATTCTCTCTCTAAAATATTCCTTAGTAAGCAGCACTGACAAGCTTAGAGCGGTTATTTTAATTCATACCAGGTATTGATAGGTGGAATATCTAGGCTATATGTTACATGTGTGTAGCTAAGATTTAGTCCTAAATCACGTTTCACTAGCGTTCCTAGGTGGGAAAGAAAGGAAACTAAGGAAATTAAACTGTCTACCGATTTGAATGGTTTGACCGCTAAAAGAAAGAACTGCATGTAAGCAAAACGTGTCTGAATGAATAGTGTATTAGCGTCTCAGGGTTAATTAATTCACTGGGACTTGTTAAGGGAGTTAGACAAACACAGAGGTGTCTGTTGGTGTTGTAGGACAACTGGCCTCGAAACTGCTTTCACTTGTTAATTGGCTAAGTCAACATGGAGCTGCCACTTTGTACTCTGTTGCTACATTTTTGAGCCATTTGGGAGGTGTCTTCTCAAGAGACCTTTAGCTGTTGTCAGTTTTTAATATCATTTTGGCCAATGTGTAGCCTAGCCTCCTTTAGCAAGTGTTAAGGGGCTCTATGGGCAGGGTTATAAATTGGTCTAACATGCTGGTGGGTTCAGTCTTTGATGTTCAGTCCACATGGGTGCAGGATGTGGATTTGCTCTAGCAAAATATCACTTTGTACAGTTTTTTTCCCCTGACACATCTGCCAGGAACATGAAAGAAACACAGCTCTTAGATCCTCATTTGGGTTGCACATTGTCTCCCAAAGGCTTGTGACAGTAATAAAGGTCTCAGGAAATCCAAAAAGGTGTGATAAATAGCACCATGTGGGAAAGTGATCAGCCGGTTTTGCCCTTTAGGGCATCTCCAACTCCCTCCCTCCACTTATTTTGTGTAGAAATTCCATACATTTTTTTTCTCTACCGAGTTTTGCAAAACTTCTCTCCTTTATTTCTTTCATGTTGCGATTTGGTTATGGAGGCTAGCCGTGAGAGAATGCATCTGGAACCAATTTGACTCCTCAAAGCAGAAGGGGAAGAGGAGGGGAAGGAGGGAAGTGAACGGCAGCCCTTTTCTTTCCATGTCCACTGTGAGCAGGCATGGGCCTGAGTCCCGCAAACCTAATTATAGTTTTGTGAACACAAGATTAAAGTGCAGCATACAGAGTTGAGTTTCTTAGTTGTTCCTTGGTATAGTGATTCTTGAATTGACTATGAAATACAATGTTTTTCCAACCAGTAACCCACTGCTAGTGTTTTGTCAGAGCTAGATATACACTCAGAGAAATACACTCAGTGAAATTATAAAAAGCGTTAGGGTCAGTTCTTTGGTTGACAGTTTGTCATTTTGGGTAAATGAGTTCTATGTAAAACTGGAATGTTTCCAGTATAACCATGATTTCTGACTGAGACTACTGACCCGGCTGTGTTCCCCGGAGATGCTGAGTTCAAAGCACTTTACTATCAAAGGCACCATCAGCAGTCTTGTCATAGTTGAGGTTTACATGCTAGTAAACAGCACAGAAATTTGCAGAGCAACAGGACGACTCTCAGAGTGCTACGTTAGCTGCAGATACATCGTATAGGCTACTTCATATCCAGGTGGAGTTATCATTAAGCGCAAGCCGATAGCCTGCCACAATCATTGATACTGTAAAAAATACTACATGCACCTGCTGCTATTTTGTCAACAGTTGTGCAACCAGCTTGTATTTAACAAAAGTCAAGTTAAGTGTTGCATGTCTGAATACACTTCAGAATGAAACGCAATACCTCTGGTATTTTAGAGTACGTCCACACTGAGCAGGTTAAAACAGCGTTTTTCTCCTCACATATCAGAGCTTTTCTAAAATGGCTTCCAGGGTGTATAAATCTTAAAACGCTGGCTTGGTGTTTCAGTGATTTTCCACTATTATTCCAAATATGACAATATTTGGAATTTGATACGGGTCATGTAAACAGCATATTCCGTTTAGATATTCCACATTAGACCTTATTCCGAATGCCGCATTTTCCGATTAAGACATGAGGGATATGCCGATAGTATTCGGGTTTTAGGAGCATTCTTTGGACATGTATACAGCGCGTTCAGAATCTGCGTCTCAGTTGACATCTCTGAGACGTCGCAAACCAAGAAATAATGATTTGGTCATCTGGGCCGTCTGTCCCACTCCAGATGTTGGCTGTGATGCAGTTTTGTTGTTTGCCAACTGAAAGAGGGCGAAGAAGAAGAGATTCAGTCGTGTTTATGTTGTTCAGGTGCTTCACTGTGGAATGAGGTCTCGTTGTCACACGGAAACTTTGATTTAAAATTTGGACAGCTTAATGTACACCGGTTGTGAGAAAACAGGTTGTATGAAAAGCAAACATCCTAGAAGAAATACACACACAGTAGCTGAAATACATTTTCCTGTTGTAAATTAAATGAAATATTAAACACGTGTCATTTTATATAGCAATACTGATACATATCATGATATAATGCATTTTTTGAAAAATCACTTGACTTGAAAAATGTATGAATAAAATAACCAGCAGCCAGGTTCTCTTGGTTTTGTGGCTAATCCTGTGAATTAGATACCTGACAAATCAAAGTATTTCATCACTTCGATGCAAAAAATCATTTCAGAATCTAATATGACCATAAAGCATTCCTGCCCATTGATTTACACTTTTGCTTACAAGGGTCTAATGTATTAAAGGGATAGCTAGCGCAGTATAAACAGTATGGAAAAATCTCTGATGGTTGACAAATGTATATTGTCAGTATGTAATGTCATATAACCCAGCCCATGTGGTGTGTGATGTGGGGGGTAGTGAATGTGACATTGCCTCACAGTTTCAGCGTGGGGTGTCTCAGGATACGTCAAAGATTCTTCACCGATTTTTTGGGGGCCTGTGGACAAAAAGACTGGATTATAACTTCTGTTGCAATAAACACTGTAGAATGGGACCAGGATCAACAGATAGTTTAATAAAGTGACTGTACATATATTTTACTAAGTGGCTTTACTGTTACTCTTTAAACTTGATTAAATACTGGATGTAATTCAGTGTGTTTTTGAGGTTTATCAGGGAAGTGTATAGAGCTATCTTATGTGAATGGATCCAACGTGGGTCGAACGCATGTTCACTTTATGTATATATGTATTTATATATATATATATAGTATATCTGTATATGTATGTATCTATACACACAACTCTGACAGGGCCATTCTGCTGCATAAAATGCGAAATAGGTGCAGCAGGAAGCTTGGTGATGTAGTGACTACTTGCAGGAGTAGTTGGTGAACTGCTGGATCTCACTAGCCTAGCTGGAGCTTCTCTCTACTGTTCTGTTCACATCCTCTTGGCATTTTGTTCAATAAAAAGTTATTTAACAGGGAAAATAAAGCTCTCAGAGCTTAGCCTGGTTGCCAATGCAACAATACGTTCACACAGTTTATTATAAAACAATGTATTCGTAACATTGACTGCTGTCTTATAACTGTCTGCAAACCATTCCTCTTTTGTGGAACAGTTTTTAATCTGACAGAGGAGGTTAAATAAAAGTGTATGGTGCAACACAGCTAATGAACTACGATAGTTTCCTCTTTTTTGGACTCTCCAACTCCGCAAAGGACAGCACTGTCAAGATAGCTTGCTACTGGCAAATTTGCGTGTCAGAGTTCACCAAAGTTGAACTCTACTGACCATGCTTGCAGATTCATTTTGCCTCCTCGAGCGGATCCTCTGATTGCAGTGATTCCAATGGAATGAACAGATTTCACCATGAAATCTTACCGCTTTAATTCCTGGTGTGTCCAGGCATTAATGAGTACTTTTACTTTTGATACTATAAGTACATTTTACTCACAATACTTCAGTGCTTTTACTGAAGTAAACATTTTGAATGCTGGACTTTTACTTGTAATGGAGTATTTTTTACACTGCTATAACTTTAGTAAAGGAGTGACTAGGCTACTTCGTCCACCTCTGAACCCTACACAAAATATTACCTAATGACAAAATCTCAAATCTATTTTGATCTCAGGCTGCAGTCCCTATCATTATTATTGTTGGCTCTGTAGCTATTCATTATATTAGAATTACGTAAAGGGCTATTCCAGTATAATTATATTTTCTGCTCATTTCCTGAAAGTCTTCTTCCACTGCCCTTATCATGTTCTGCATACTGTGTTTGGTGTATGTATCTTCCCCCACAAATGAATTGTTCTGAAACAAATGCTTTCCCAGAAGCACTCTGAGTAGAAATGCAATTAAGCTGTAATTGGAAACTTTTTTTCCATTTAATTTTAATGGGCTACAGTTGGCTAACTGTTTGCTTGACTGATTGTTTGGTTTTGGAGGAGAAGGAGACATGGAAATTAAAGAACAGAGGAAACCAAAAAGATGTTTTTGTTTTCCTTTCTTCAAAATGTAACATTCCAAAACAAATCCCATATTGTTTTTGTTGTGCTGAATTTCCGAAAATTCCAAAATACAACTGTGTTTCTGTTTGCAGAAATCACTGAATGGTAATAGTTTGGAGCAGGTGTTGTACTGTATTGTGTGAGTGTCAGCTGTGGTCAGAGAGGAAACCTCTATCATATTAGAACCAGTCCACGCTGATTGGCTACAATCAATGTGACACATCAGTCGGAATCTGGTGTGCATGTTGTAGTTGTAGAACAGACGACTTCCTGAAGCACTGCTGAGTGTGTGTCCCAGACTAGTCGGACTCACAGGAAGTGTAGTTGGTTGTAGTTATAGTATAGTAGTACAGTTGGGTATAAGCCATGGATGTATTTCAAGAACTGGATACTGGACCCAAAGATGGCGCCTCTTCAGTTCAATAAGAATTGCTTGCCTGGTGCATAAGAGAAAAAAAAGTCTCTAGCTTCTGGGCTTACTTCCGGGTTATGCGGCCCACTGAATATGCGCAGTAGTGTTTCTCTCGCTGGCCCCTCCTGTTAGTTCCCTCCTGGTCCATAGACTTTACATTGTGATGACGTCACAGATTTTTTAATTGCTTTTCTCGGCTTGAGGAAAGTTTTACAAATATAAAACCTCCATGGATCAAAAACGCATAATAGAAAGAGTCATAATCGACCTGTCAGCAGTTTTACAGACGTCTCTTTTACAATGGTGGCCTATGGGAAAATGCTTTTTGGGCCGCAGGGGAATTTTTTCATGCTGCAAAAAGTGGCCACTGGGAAAAATTGGAAGCAAGGCTGAGCGGCAGGTCCTATCCAGGTCTTATAATACATCCATGGTATAAGCCTGCCATTGGCTATTTCAGTCGGAATTCTCCTCCCCTTCCGCTATCTGCGTGTTACTGTTTTCAAAGTTCCCGTCGCTATAACAACAACAACAACCTCCAAGCCAGCAACCATCCTAAACCAGATATTATCATTAAAAATCACATCACCACTCACATGTCACCACCACATTAGTCATACACACACACACATGGAATGTCTTACATTTGTCAGGCATGGAAGCTAACACACATACACACTAACTAGGTTAATACAAATGTACTGACTCTTCCACCGTCAAAACAATGTTGAATAAATGTACTTTGCTGTCTAATTCACATTAGGGACAAGCCCGCGAGTCAATTGCGGGTAGCAAGATAACGTCGGCAATCGCAGCTAACACTCACTGTTACCTCAGTCTGAGAGCACGAACACAGTTTCAGGTCCAGGTTCGCAGGATGGGGGGTAAACAACCCCACACACAGCATCTCAGCTGAACAGGCCAGCGTAGAAAAAACAAAGTAGTTACTGGAAGTAACTCCAGAGTATGTATATAGCACACAGCATTTGAGCTGAACAGACCAGCATATGAATTCACATATCATTGCATTGTTATGCATTTGCCAATTGGCGACCCAATAACAACATTTTGGGTCACGACCCTAAGTTTGGGAAAGACTGCTTTAGTCCACTGTATTGCAATATGAAACATAACTGACAGTTAAGCTAAGTTGTCTTGATGAAGGTCTTGCCAAAAGACTGCAGTTGAAAATTAGCCAACTGGCTTAGACTGGCACATTTACAGAAATGTTGATTCATGTGCATTGTCCTAAATAAATAAAGAAATGAATGGATGAAATGAAGGTCACTGTCTGACACTGTGCATTAGAGAAACCAGTCAATCAAAGGCACAGGAGAACGGTAGAGTTTTTCATTTTCGATTTGGAAGTGACTAAAGTTGGGGCGCATTTGAGATCATCAGGAAGTTGGTTCCATCTGTGTGCAGCATCGCTGCTAAAAGCAGCTTCACTCTGTTTGGTTCTGACTCGAGGTACAACCAGCTGACTGCTTCCTAAAGATCTAAGGGCCCTGCTGGGTTTATATTCTTCAAGGAGATCAGAGATGAATTTTGACCCAAGATTATTGAGTGATTTAAAAACTAGCTGCAGCACTTTGAAATCTGCTCTATAACTGGAATGCTCTCTCTTCTCTCCCCTTTTACCTCACACTCTACATGGCCATATGCGCCTCATTATGTCATTTCCCATTACACGCACAGGATACAGTAGGTCAGGTCTGCATCCTCCTTTGATTCTGCTAATTGAATATGAAATGAGGGGGCAGGACATACTCTACCATCTGGAGGCGTGTGTGTGTGTGTTTGACATCTGCTCTTTCTCTGATAGGATTCAGGTGTTGTGGAGGTTTTGTGGATGTGTGGCTGGTGTGTGTCACTGTATGTTGCCTAGTACACACCTGGTCAGCATGTGGCTGGACTGGTCATTCCATCTCCTTACATAACGACACATACATGACACACACACACACACGCACGCACACACACACACACACACACACACACACACACACACACAACATAAAGATACCTTTTTCTGATACTGAGATGCAATGAAAAAATGTACTTTAATACTGTAATTTAATTAGCAAAAGCCCATATCCTGAGAGCTTACGAATTTGTGTCTGATACCAAAACAAATAAGCCATGCCCATTTATGCTGCAGTCTGCAATGTAAAGACATGGTTATCCGTAAACTCTGCAGATGTTGTTGAAAGTGAATGAAGTTTTCATGACCAAGACAAGACTCATAGTCACAGTGCACACCACTCTTTTTTCTTTACTTCTCGACTGTCAACATTTAGTGGGTGCCGGTGAAATAGTAGTAATCTGTGCTGAACACTCAGCAGTGTAAAGGTTTAAACAGGTCATACAACGTGTGAACCAACCAAGTCTAAAGATTTTTATAGCCGTGTCCTACTGAAAGTTACTGAGCCCCTAAAGTCCCATAAGGTGATATTTTTTATCTTGTGCGAACATGATAATAACTTGTTCGCACAAGATAAAATATATCACCTTACTGAAAGTCAACTTGTTGTGAGATTCCCAAATTGTCCCACTCCTAACTGATGAGCAAAGTGATGCGCTGATGTGACACTGGCTTTAATATTATATTTGAGAGCAACAATACACAGACACACACACAGTAACACATCCTCTGACAAGGCCTCTGGGTCCTGTAAAAGTCATATTTTCACCAAGTCCATCACAGGAGAGTATTTAAAGAGCAGGACGTCGGTCCTCTCCCTGAAGTCTGGTCATGTTTCTCTCACAGATGTCAGTCTGGCAGACGATATAAGTTTCGTATCAAGAACAAGTAAATGTTCCATTCATCAGTGTCTCCCACTGAACACTGTCAGAGAGGCTGTTTGAAGTGGCTTCATTGAGCGAAACTTTATAGAAGCACAAAAGGTTTTCATTGTCTCACATGTCAAAAAATGTTGCCAAATACCAAATGTTGACTCAGTTTACTCTGATTTCTTACATCTTACTCTTGTGGGATAGGGATCACTATCAAATCTTACTAATATTATGCAACACCTCTGAATTTCATTCCTGTGAAAAGCCCCAGAAATATTAACACCAGTAAAGGCCACAAAACTCTCAGCATTGCTTCTTTCTTCAGCCACAGTATCAGCTGTTTATCTGCTTATCTTTTTACATGCTAGATGTCAATGCCTGGGAAAACAACTGCATGTTTCTGAATCTTCTCCCTTGTTCTCTACCAAACATGCTCTGTTGATCGTTTAATGTGCAGCCCCTTATGGCAAATCTCAATTAATCAATGCACAGGAAGTGACCTTTGACCTCCATCCATTAAACTCTCCCCCCACGGAGTCTGCAGCGGCTCTGAGGAATGCAGGAAGGAGAGTGGTAGCAGGCTTCTCTGCTCTGTGTTAGCGTGTGTGGGAATACACACACACTAACACACATGTCACTGTTGTTCATTCTGTTAAACGTAATTAAAAAACGTTGATGTTCACTGTTTTATTTACCTCCACCAAAAGTTTAAAGCTGAAATCTGTAACTTAATCTTGTCAAAATAGTTGTGTCATCTGCATGGTGACTGTTGTTAGACGTTAAGACTGACTCATTTATCACGGCTAGACTTGCTGTCTGTGTGCTGCTTCAGTCTCATTCCTCTTTCTGGCTGATAAACGTCAAAGAGTTCTGGGTTCCTGTAATTGTTCTCCTGTCCATACTGGCCGTGAAGAGATCCCTTCCTAACACACATCCAATGTAAGACATGGTGGTATATATGGGCATGTGAGTGCTGTCATAAGACACACTTGAAAAAATCCTTTATAACATAAAATGTTCACCGAGACCTGCCTGCACCCAGTCGTCCACAGTACAATCAAGAGCAGGATCAGTGCTTTTAGCAAGCTTCTAATTTTTAAATTAAAGTCAATTAAAGTTAATTTTGTGAGTTAACATTAGCCAAACTAAAAAATTAAAACTGCTGGCAATTTGTTAATTATTTGCTCAGCCAAATTATGACAGAGAAGACACTCTGTATTGTTCTCATGTTTTAAAAGACAGTGAGTGAATTGGGTATGTTATGTTGAAGACCAACAGACTAAGAATCTAGCTTCAGTTCGAGGTAGATAGTAGTAGCTAGCATATAGTAAACAACAGACCAGTTAGGGCTTGTGTCCACGTAGCGTTTTTTTCAATTGTTCCCTATGAGAAGTGAGCGCATGTGAGCGCATGCGGCCAACTAGAGAAACAGCGCTGCACCCAGCACCTTTTTTTCAGAGTGCTCCGTCTTTTTAGTGCAGCTGCTTTGAGCGCTTCTAGTTGAAAAGGCGCTGGTGTCATCACCGGCGCTTTTTTCAAGCAACCAATAGATGGGACGGGACTCGTCACCCTGGTAACCAAGAAGATGGAGGAGAAGCTTGTTCTTGCTGTGTCTGTCTATCCAGAGTTGCGTGATATGTCAGACAGAAACTATAATAATAGAGACAGAAAAGTCTGTTTGTGGGAGCAGATCGGCCGGACACTGGATGTTGCTGGTGAGTGCGCTTTTATCATGCACCCACATCCTCCTTGCTCTATGGCTGTCAGATTGAGCGGTGATATCACCATTACTAAGCTCATCTATACAAAGTATGAGGGCAAACATCCTCCGGTTGGTGCTCATGGTGGAAGAAAAACACCAAACAAATAAATAAGAATAAAACGCTAGGGACGATATGTATTAATTTCACAACGGCAGACTGGTGATATGTTGTCAAGATATTGTTGATATAGAAACAAACCCCACCTGCAGTGTTTTTTTTCTCTCACCGCTTTTCTGTCAGAAAAAAACGCTACATGGACACAAGCCCTTACTACACATCATGTATACTTTACTGCCAATTATTCTCCAAAGGATGCTATTCCAAATGTGTTTTAGATGTATTCATGTGTTTTCCTACCTTACAGACATTTTATTAATTTCTCAAATCAACTTGCAGAGACCAGGACAGGATTAACCCATATGGGTCTCCAGGGCAAAAATAAGTAATAAATAAATTTGGCCCCTATTGGACCCCTGTTCCTCCTGCTCTCTCTGCACCGAGTTTGTATCCTGTCACCTCTAAATACCCATAAAGTGTACTCTGCAGACTACACATTTGTCATATTTCACATAGAGACCCATTAAATAGCCAGTAGTACATGTTGAGGGTTTGATGTTTGTCCATTATCTTCGGCAATTTAAATGAAAGCAAAACACAATTCTATTGAAGAATGTGCACCATGTTAGGACAATGTCACCTAAAAAATGTCATTCTTAAAACTAAGTTTTGTCAATTTATATCATGCTGTAGTGGTGCATCTTTCAAAATTCAGAGAACAAATTTGCAGTCATAGAAAAATTTCAAGGCTGGTTTACCAACCAGTTCGTAGTAATTTCACTAAGTAGCCCAATCCTTCACAATGAAAATAATGTCTGATTTTACTGTTGTCATTTAAAGTTAAATAATGGTGTGATAATGCAGTGCATACTTAATATGCACTTCACAGTACTTTGCAACAATGACCGCAACTTTAACAACAAGCAGGCATGATGTTCACAGTGAAGGATAAACCTTCTAGAAAGTCAACTCTCTCTAAGTTGTTTTAAATCCTGTAGGGAAATGAAGTTAAACTAATAGCTGCCTGGAAGAAGGGAAAACACTAAAAAAAACACATTTAAGAACATGAAACACTGCACCATGCTCTGGAAAATGGCTGGCAGTGGTGTAAAATATACGCAGTGTGTAGTAAGTGGGCAAACCACAGTGGTGCTTTAAGATGAGCAACTGCTCAAATTCATGAGTTTTACTTCAGTTAAGGGCAGAATGAAGCCAAATATTGGAACCAGATTAAACCTGAATATTCACAGTTCTTTAAAGCTGGTTTATTATTGTATATCTGTGTGGCTGAGAATGATAAAACAGTATTTGACACATTTGCTGTGGTTGAAGCCTCTCATCAATCTTTGCTGATTGGGAATTATTTCTTCTCTTTGATTAATATGCAGTCGTTTGTTTCCTGCTGTCCTTTTAAATACACTGCCATACCAACCAGTCCATTTATACACTAACAACTTTAATTTGGCTGTTCAATCAGAAAAAGGCATTAAATGAATGAATTGAACATTCATTTTCATCTTAAAAAGGCTTAATTTAGTGCTTTCTGCAACCTGCAAATGCCCTGCCAATCCACACTGTTATGTCCACTCCTTCCTTCCACTCAAAACATACACACACAGGAAACTGGCTGGCAGGAAACCCAGAGTAATGTTACATTTAACTAGAAGGGGGTGCACTGAAATTCCTCTCCTTATCGTCCCAGCAGCTGGGTCCCAGTCATGAGCGTGGCTGCTATTTCCAGATTGTTTGTCATAGCTGAAATAGTGCTTTATATCCTGGCCATTTGAAGTGGGGCAGCCCAATCTCTGATGGGTGGCACTTCAGTGGAGGGAAAACAAAACTGAAGAAAATAGCTTTTTATAATAGTCTGCACACTGTGATAAGTTAGACTGGTAACAGTACAAAGAAAACCAGGCACTTTACAAGCTGAAGTGTATTTAAAATCTACTATATGACAACTCAATTCTGTGTTTCCATTCAACATTGCCTCAGTTTTATTATGTTTGATGTGTCCTGTTGTGTCCTGCTCTGGTTTCTTTCCTGTTCTATCCGAGTGTAGTTGTAATTGTTTGCCATTTTGCTCTGTACTATGGCATTTACTCTTAAAAATTCAGCTTGTGAAGTTTCTGCAGTTTGCATGTTGCAAGTCAGTTTACACTTAGCAAGGAGTACTGTAGTACTCATCATGTGAAAACAGTAATGTCTTCTCAGTCTCTAGATGAGCTTCTTCAAGTCTGAGAAAATTACTGAAGTGACATCACTTGAGTAATCGCAGTTTGGAGATGACAAATGTATTAGAGGGTCAAAACTCCAGCAGCACTTATATTCAATTCAATTCAATTCAGTTTTATTTATATAGCGCCATATCATAACAAAGTTATCTCAGGGCACTTTTTCTAGTAGAGCAAGTCTAGACCGACTCTTTATATTTACAGAGACCCAACAGTTCCCACCATGAGCAAGCACTATGCGACAGTGGCAAGGAAAAACTCCCTTTTAACAGGTAGAAACCTCGAGCAGAACCAGGCTCTAGGTGGGCGGTCATCTGCCTAGACCGGTTGGGTTGAAGGGGGAGAGAGAGAGCAGGAAGAAAGAGAACATACAGCAGCACAATACAGTTTCACACAGAGATGTAACGCAATGGCCGCGGCAATGGCATGGCTGTCAACACCAACAGAAACAATACTAAGAGCAACATTACAGCAGCAATACTAATAATAATAGCAACAGCAACTGCAGCAGCGGGTGCAGAGGAGGAGCACAGGGGCAGCAGGTGGCCGCAACCATAGATCCAGACTCTACAGCTCCAGAGGCAGAAACACCTGCAGAAAGCAACAGAAGGAGAGAGAAAGGGGAGAGAAAGCACACAACTACGGGAAGAAGTTGAATTAGTAACAAGCATTGATGGGATATGAGGGCGTACAGATGAGGGGAAGAGGAGGAGAGGAGCTCAGTGCATCAT
>VMKM01004792.1:0-12447 GCA_008360985.2 Macquaria ambigua | reverse complement strand
GAGTACACTCACACTGGTACTGAGTACACACACACTGTTACTGAGTACACTCACACACTGTTACTGAGTACACTCACACTGTTACTGAGTACACTCACACACTGTTACTGAGTACACTCACACTGTTACTGAGTACACTCACACTGTTACTGAGTACACTGTTACTGAGTACACTCACGCTGTTACTGAGTACACTCACACTGTTACTGAGTACACTGTTACTGAGTACACTCACACACTGTTACTGAGTACACTCACACTGTTACTCAATGCAGGACTTACTTGTAAACAGAGTATTTTGTACAGTGTTGTGTTAGTACTTTTACTGCAGTAAATGATCTGAGTACTTCCTCCACTGCTGGCAATTACCTATTAACACAATACACAGTCATTTGATCCATTGGTGTATAAAAAATATTGATCAGTGCAGCTTTAAATAACAACATGTTTCTATATAAATCTTCTTCTCTGGATGGTTTTTATAGGGACTATTTGTTTGGTAGAAAGTAGTTCCTGTGGGTCTGCATGCTTTAATACCACCAAGTGAAAATGTTTTTATGTTTTTTTGTGTCATTTGGGTGAACTGATCATTTAAAACTGGTGCTTTTAGTATAACTATAGGAGAAAACCTGTCACATTACCTCAGGGTGTG
Organism: Macquaria ambigua; assembly: GCA_008360985.2. Lineage (NCBI taxonomy): Eukaryota > Metazoa > Chordata > Actinopteri > Centrarchiformes > Percichthyidae > Macquaria > Macquaria ambigua. The sequence goes on along the minus strand of VMKM01004792.1, from coordinate 11,795 downwards.
ATGGGTTAAAGGAGACAAGAAACAACATTAAACAGGATCTATTTTTCTCCGATTTATTTGACATCGTACGACAGAAACAACGAGGCCCAGATGGCGTGGAGGTGTTGACCAGAAGAAAGCAGGAAGAACGGACACTGAGCGCAAAGACGACGGCAGAGAGACGTTTCCCACCTCGAGACACGATCCAGTATAGACGCCGCCATGTTGATTAGTGCGAACTGCTCCTTTAAAACGTCAGGTATGTGGTTGAAATGTGCGGAAAAATAAATGTTGGCAGCAACTTAAAGTGAGGAAGAAAGTCAACGGAGGTTGCTCATAAAAAATAAAATAAACAACTGTACAGCAAAACTAGTATTTTCAAAATAAGAGTTCACAGTAGCAAACAAACTTGTGGCGGTAAAAATTACAATCATCAAATAAAAAGCTCCACATAATAAATAGATATTACAATCAGTTACATGTTTAATACGTGACAGTAGCTCCTCACATCAATCAGCTGTCATTCAAGTTAAAAGCAGAAACATCCGAGGACTGAATCAGGAAGTCTGTGTTTGGTGGTCCTGATAACTGGGTCATGAAGCTGGTTCTCCACTGGTCCAGTTAACTCTTGAGCATGTTTGTGTGGAAAAGGCAAAGTTATTAATTACAGTCAATCACACGCAGCATCGTCAGAAAAAACACTGTTACTGCGGCAACAAGACGTGACTTCCAGCTCGGTAAAATATAAACAATAAAATCACAGCTAGAATCTGTTGAAACACAAGCAATAACGTCCAAATTTAAGGTGGAATTTACAAATGGCGGCTTATTCAAATTCATCCGTTCAAAGAGTCGCAGTGACTGAAAATGTTTGTTCATTTATTTTTAGCCACGTTAGCTGCGTGGTTCTTTGGATGCTAATGTCAGTCTGTTGTTCCACAGATAACTTTGTGATCCTCTCACTTTTCATCTAGCGCCATCATCAGGTCAACATGTTAATGTGTCCAACACTTTGGTTTATGACCAAATACCTGCAGAACTAAAGACATTCCCATCAGCCTCAGCTGCACTCTGTGTTTACTGCTAACTAGCTAATGTTAGCATGCTAACACACTAAACTAAGATGGTGAACAAGGTAAACATTATACCTGCTAAACTTCAGCATGTTAGCATTGTCATTGTGAGCACGTTAGCTTGTTTCTGCGTGTTCAGTTCAGCCTCATGAAGCCTCGGGACACCTGGTGTGGACACGTCTGTATGTGTTCTGTCTGAACACTGAGCATAAAAGAAACGTCATTAATATGCAGCTTTAATCGCCATAATTCAGCCTGTCATGGAGGTCATCGTACTGATGTATTAAAAACGTCACTCTACTGCTCTTTATTACTTGTCACTTTATTGTGAACTCACGACTTCTGTCATCCTGAGCGTGTGCATCATACATTGCCACGGTGATCTACCCTGTTACCATGGTGATATTAAAGGTGAACCAGCTCCATGACACCAGACGATAGCTGCTAACCTGCTAATCTCATTTCCTGATTCAGACCTCTGGAGCTCAGTGGAACAAACTGGATGATGATGATGATGATGAGTGGACACATAATGAGGATGTTTTGCTAGCAGTGGTGATTATAAGTGCAGCACAGGTAATATGTGTGAGTGTCAGTGCGTCAGGTGAGGTTAGTCAGAGTAAAGGGTTAATCAGGGCCAGCCTTCAGTAAACTCTGATCCAGGCAAGGGGGGGCCGGCACACATCCAGGGACGTGATTGGTTAGTTAGATGGAGGACATGTTTGCGTGGACTGACGTTATGAGTCGCTCGGTGTCATGGCCTGTTTGGTTCGTCAAGTATTTAAGGGGGCAATGATGTCACTTCCTGTTAGAAAAGCGAGGCTTTCTTCTTCAGTTCATTTCGTTTCCACAAAGAGAGGCGGTCGAACTCGGCCATCGGCATCCCGAACAGCTGCTCGAACTCCTCCGGAGCCAGATGCCTCTGAGAGGAGAGAAGAAGAACAAGTTAAAGAAACTCGACAGTTTAATAACCGAGAGTTATTAATGTTTCCTACAATGTGACAGAGTGAGATGTCGTTGTTTTACTTCACTCTCAGGCACAAAGTGGAAACTGTAGTTTTCTGAGAGGTGAGGTTTGAGGAGTATGAAGTCACAGCAGCATTTAAAATGGAAAGATTCTGCAGTGAAATCAGTTCATTTCAACTGAATCACAGCAGTTAGTGGATTCACTCATGTGGGCTGAAGTCAGTCCTTATTAGTTTCGTGCATCAAGTTCAACTTTGGTGAACTTTGACACAATAAATTGCTCTGTTGATGAACAGCAAGCCGTCCTGACAGAGCTGACCTCCGAGTCCAACATGGAGGAAGCCATCGTAGCTCATTAGCTGTGTTGCTAACATCCAGTTTTACTGCAGCTCCTCTGTCAGAGTATAAACTGCTCCACCACAGAGACCTGGTTCACACACAGTCAGCAGACAGGACGACGGACTGTGGACACTTATTGTCCTGTTAGCGACCGAGCTGTCAGTTAGCAAGCTTGTTAGCTCGGAGAACTTTTTATTGAATGAAGTCCTGAGAACCAAATCGTTGGTTGTGAGAGAGTCGTCTCTGTTGCAAAGCTGCATCCTGTTTTCTTTTAATAAGCTCATCAGGACAGATCGTCTCAGTCTGACCTGCAGCTCTGATAAATACAGAAGTCATTCCACAAGTTAACAAAGCTGATGAAATGTTTTTACTCCTCGTCCTAAAAGAAGAACCAAAGATGAGAATTTAGATGATGAATCCGGCCGGGGATGAGTCTCGTGCAGGATCACGCTTCTCTGGAAGCGACACCACATCATCAGACTAATCAAACACAGCAGCGTGCACACACGCACACACACACACACACACACACACTCATAGCATCAGCGGCTGTTATACACACCTCCAGTCGAGTGCGGTCGACTCCTGGTGGCAGCTTACAGCGCCCCCTGTGGGTCACAACCAGCGCTTCATAGGGATAGATCTGAACAGCAGACAGGAAGAAACATCATTAACTGTAACGATCATATATTATTAAACTCAACAGGTGAAATTAGTTTTATTGGAACATTTTTGCAAAATGACCTGCAGGTATTTTCCTTCATATCAATGATATTTTCTTTGTTTATTTTGTGCTTCAATCAGCGAGTACACAATGATTTAGTCCTTGAACAAAATAACAGAAACACTTTTTAATACTCTGCAGTCCAGTGCTACAACACCACTAACTATGGCCCCAGAAATGTTTAATATGATGTGAATGAATAGTTTTATTTTGTGTCCCTCGTGGAATTATTCAGTCGTATTGATCAACAACAAATCAGTCACCTCATACAAATATGAACAGCTTGCATATAAAGTCCCAGCATATCTCCAACAGTGGAAATATGAATCAATATATTTACACAGGCTCAAGTATAAACATGATATGCAAATATGAACAAACAAATCAAAATCTACACGTGCACACCATGTCTGATTCAGCTGAGAGTTAACAGCCTGTACTCCATGTAAAGTGGGAGGATTTTATCTATCTACCTGTTCCATGCGTCAGAAATATAGAAATATAATCATTTCATCACTTCACTACATTAAAAAAGTACAGCAGAAAAAAAGACTTTGTTCACAATATTCACAGATTCTTTCCTCTTCAGTCGCCCCTCTCTTTTTAAATATGTATAACACATCTTATCTGTGCTCAGAGTTGTCTCTTACTTTTAGACAAATTATACTTATTTAACATATTTTCCACATTTATAATTATAACTTTTTTTCTCCTCAGTTTTGGCTTTTACATCTCTGCACTTCCACAACTCTACATCTCTGTCTCTGTGTCTTTATACTTGTACCATATACTTACACCAGTCTTTGTGCTAAGCTAGGCTAACCACGTCCTGGACCTAGTGTTTGCTTTAACCTGTTAACAGAGCGTCTGGACTGAGGATCTTAGATGCAGCTGGAGCAGCTCTCACCTTCTGCTCCAGGATACTCGGCAGAGAGTTTCCTCTGTCCATCCTCTCCCTCCGAGCCTCTCCGTTCTACACACACACACACACACACACACACACACACACACAGTATGAAAGGTACTCCTGTATCTACAGTCTGTTAAACATAAATACCATCACAGCAAAGCCAAGCCAGAAGAAGCAGTGTGTTAGTAACAGGTGTGTGGTGTCACAAACATCTGGTCACATGTGTTTTCAGGGCAGACAGACTGTGTTCACATGGATCAGAGCTGTGCAGGAGGAGTCAGTGCAGACTTGCAGCTGTTAAACACGGCACTGCTGATGCCACTGGCCATGCACATGCTACACACACAGTCTGAGCAGACAGCATGCTTACCTGAGCGGCTGCAGAGACACAGGAAGATCAGAGAGTGAGCTCCAGAACAGGGAATAAAACAAGATCACAGTGCTGCAACACGTAAAACTCCTATCTCAAGTTATTGTGTGTCCTGCTGCCCCAAATACTCACTAGAGCACCAAATGTGGATTCATCCACTGCTGAAAATAGTCCCCAACAAATGCACTACTTCCTCCTGTTTGTTTGATAAAAACTACAGTGAGCAGCTGTTTTAGGAAATGACTGAACCTTTGGTTACTGAACCAATCAGCTTGGAGCTGAGAGCCACAGACAGGAAGTCAGACAGGACTGAGAGACAGACTGAGTCTCAACATGAGGTTTAATGACAATAATAGAAATATAGAGTAATGCCAGACCAAACCTGACAGAGCTGCAGTCAGGACATGGCTAGCTTAGCATAAAGACTGGAAGCAGGGGGAAACTGCTAGCCTGGCTCTGTCTGGTTAAAAACTCTCATACCAGCACCTCTAAAGCTCACTGTTAGTTTAAGTCGTACAAAAACTGAAATGTAAAATACAGAGTTTGTTTGTTTGAGTTTTTTGGGGAGTTTCATGTTGAAACTATGTCTTGTTGAACAGCAGTCAGGTGGTCAGGTAGTTAGCTTATGATATGCTAACCCTTGGCCTTGGAAGTCCCTCTAGGTCACTACTGTAGGTAGTTACACAGCTCTGTGCAGTATTTTAAACTAAACAAGAAACCCCTCAGGGGAGGAGTCCTACCTGGCAGTCCTTTATCTGTGGAAAACTCTGCAGACTGCATCTGAAAACACACAACAAATCATTTTACGCTTGATATTAAACACTTTGGAACAAAATCTGTTTCTTTTTGACGCAAAGTTACAAATATTTAGATTTCATATTTTTTCTTCAGTATTAAATTCTTGACGTGAGTCAGTCCGACATCGGCGATAACAGGGCAACTACTGGCCACGTTGATTTATCATGAATGTTCACTGTCCCCAGAGGATGATTAATGCATCAATAATTAATCTAATAATAAATTAAAATACATTATTCTGAAGGTTTTAAGTTGCACTCGGCTGCAATATTATTTAATTATAATTTTGGTTGAAATAACTAATTTTGACCACTTGAAAAAAATGTGTGTCTGTGAGCGCCCGTCGCTTTGTATTTAGTTTTTTTTTTTTTTTACTGGACCCGGTCTGAATCAAACAACCAATCAGGGTTAGCTAGCATGTAACTGACCAATCACAGCATCTCTGTACAAACAGTTGGTGAAACTGACGTGAGGCGATCAGCTAGAGACTATCACTCTGTTGGAACTACAGAAACACAGTTTCTGACCTCTGAGTCAGACAGAACTAGCCGAGCAGAACCGACGTTAGTTTGCTAGTTAGTTACAGGCAGTTAAAGCAGCAGAGAGAGAGGAGGAAGGTTTTGCTTTGTGTATGAACCTGCAGCTGCACACAGGAACTTACTCTGGTCAAGCCCGGCCCTAAGTGTGAAGGAGACTTCGACGCGCTTGCTGACAAACCTGCCGGCAAACAAAAGAAAGAAGCATTGAGACCAGATTCATCCTGAACCCAGAATCTAAAAGGTGGAGGAGCTGCAGACGGTCTTACTGGCGTGCATGTGCGTTCTGTCGGGCAGCGACTGTGTCTTCCTCCGAAAGTGAACGGCCTTCTCCTTCTCCTCCTTCAGGATGAGACGACCCAGGTTGGACTTGATCTGGATTCACAAACACAGGAGCCATCAGTCATTACTCTTGGTTATTACTGCGTGTGTGTGTGTGTTGCTCAGACTTTTTACCCACTAACCTTTTCCAGCTCCTGCTCCTGCAGCGTCTTGGCTTCGTCTGTCAGGTCTTCAAACTCATCTTCCTCCTCCTGCAGCTTCTTCTTCCTCCACTCAATCTCTACGAGAGTTCAACCTTAAAGTTAGGTCAAGCTACGAGCACAGCCTCCCTCTGCGTGTGGCTGCAGCTGTGTCACTTAGCATCCGATTAGCTTACCTGCAGTTTAGCAGTAAAACCAGAACTGTCAGGCCTTTAAAGTGCAGCTGGGTGCTAAGTTGGACCTGACTGCTGTGTCAAAACGAGCACAGGTTCAGATGGACTGCTGCTAAATCAGATGTATGATGAAGTTACCTTATATAACCCTTATATAATACTACTACTCGTATTACCAGGGGACCTGATGGGATTTAGAAATGACTTCCCCACCACCACCACCACCACCACCACCACCACCACCACCACACGCATTCGCACGGGATAAGCGAAGTCTGTATTTTACTCGAATTTACTGACATTATCCCCCAGATCATGCGTATCACCCACTTCCTGAACGACGAGAGCTGCTGAAGAAAAACAGCGTGAAGAGACACAAGAGGTTTAATTGCTGCGTGGATGAACCACGTTACCAAACGCAATTAGATCAAATGATCCACAACCACACTGTTTGGGAAAATATTAACAAAGACCTCTTGCTCCGGAGCCCGTCTGTATAGAACTTCGGATGCTGTCAAAACTTGCATTTATAACTGCCAACGCAGCCTCCATAACTCTCGACTGGGGGAGAGGTGGAAAAAAGGTGCAGACGAAACAGAAAACCTTGCAAAAATAAAAAAGATGCAGATTCACACAGGACTAATATCATCACATGACCTCTGTGTTTTGGTAATTTGCAGTGAAATTTTTACTTTACAAATTACAGACATGGCAGATTCACACGGGATTAAGATCACAGACGACCTCCGTCATTATTACAAATCACTAGAGGTCTCCAGGTAATACTGGTTCCGTGTGAACAGGGCTGAAGCTACCTTATAAGTTACCTTGGATTTAGGCGTTTAGGTGATTTCTACAGGACGCAGCAACTAGTTTAGACTAAACCACAGGTGGAGTTTAGGTTTACGAGATCATGTGATTTAGTTCCAGACAACACAGGTTTAACCCCGTCTTAAACTTGAACTGCAGATAAGCTAACGACGAGCAGCCGCCCCTCCCTGTGTGTTGGTGTTGTTGGTGTGTGTTACCCATGGTAGCCAGTGAGGGGGGGCAGGGCCAGTACTCGGTCTCTATCTTGGACGGCTGGTTGGGATCTGGAGGCTGAGCTGCTGGAAACTTTGCTGACTGAATGACGCCGCTGCCTTCCACATGTTTATTCACATCTGCAGAGCGAGAGAGCAACAACGTGAGCATGAAGAGGAGGAAACACAGACACAGCACTGATAAAGGTGAAGAAGAGCTCGCCTTGTTTGTAGATGGGAGGTTTCCTGTAGATGTTGGCTCCGTTATCTGAAAAAGAGTTCAGATTTAGTTTTTACTGTATGGAAGTCCAAGGCTGCCAGCATTAAAATATAATCATTTAATCAAATTTGTCTGCATGATGTCAGATCATGATGTTTAGATAAATGTCTTGTGTTCAGCCTAAACATGATTTTCAGTGTCACACTATGGAGCCATGTGTGCCACTGGAATAATTACAGACTTTGTATTTATAATCCATTCATTCATTAAAAAAGCATTTAAAAATTGATTAGTTAAATTAGCATTTAAATGATGCATTGATCATAAATAAATTGCCAATTAATCATTATATTTCCTTATTCTGTTTTTAAATGATGAATTAATAACTGAATGTTAAAATGGCAAAATTAAGGAAACTGAATTATCTGATTAATAATAGCTTTTTATTTATTTATCAGTTTATTAATATTGATTAATATGATTAAACACTGCAAAGATCCATAATTATTCCAGTGGCCAACTCCAGGCTCTATAAAACAACACTGTAATAAAAGTTAGTGTCATTTTTAAATTGGCAGATGTCTGAGCTAAACTTGGAAATAAAAACGGATGTTTTGCATTTAAATTTAAATGACGTCCTGAGTTAAACTAATTTCTACTACAAATTAAATGAAAATTATGTTTTTTAAGGTTATTTTCATGATGAATAATAATAATTTCTCCCAAGTTAAAACATCAGAACCACCTGGCTGAAACGCACCACGTCTGCCTCGTGACATAAATCTGACTGTGGGTTCGATTTCGTTGAATTTGATGTGAAACTTTTTTAAACTTTTATTATCTCCTTCAGAAGTGTTTTATGCAGTAAAAAGACGGACTTGCAACATGAGTCTAATAAGACAAATGGAAAAACAGGGCATGCAGTTACACCTGTGCATGTTTGTGTGTGTGTGTGTGTATGAATGTGTACTGTTGTGGGGACATAAATCTGTTTGTGCATTCACATTGTGGGGACTTGACTCTCTTTTGGGGACAAAAAATAAGTCCCCACATTGTAAATCATTTTTGGGGTTATGAGGGTAAGTCCCCATAAAGGAATTAATATATGCAAGTTATGTTGTTGTTGTGTGTGTGTGTGTGTGTGTGTGTGTGTGTGTGTTACCTGGTCTGTGGAAATGCTGCTGGCTGCTGCTGATCTTGCGTCCAGCCTGCAGTTGCAGCGTGGATCCTGCAGGGGAGCCACTCTCACTTTCTGCTCTGCTTTTAATTCCCTTCACCTGGAAAATAAAAACACACACAGAGACATGATTAACCCTTTAACGCCCCCTGTGCTCTTGAGGGCGGTCAGCCTAAATTTAAATAGATTTTTGAAGGATTTATTACATTGTAGGGAGAGTATTTTAGCCCTGCTAGCAGCTTGGCTCTATGGACCCAAAACTCAAATATGGTTCATGTAACTGAAATAAAACGACAATGAATTTGTAACCAACCCTCGTGTGAATATCACCAGTTAATATTAATTGCGATCAGGCTTATTTACACTGTAAGAAATGGCTAATCAATGTTTCTCCAAGTGTGTTTTTTGATGATTTCTAAAGTTTTTTTTAATATTCACAGCCGACTGGTAGAATTGTGCAAAAAAATACAACCTCGCTTTGCACTCGTAAAAGTTCAGCAGTTGAATATGATTCAGACTGTTCTTTGGCATAAATTAAACTAATCTTGGTATTTTCACTCCATCCCTTTGTCTTTATACATGAACATCAACATTACAGTCACCATAACAGACAACTACACTACATGCTGGAGCAGCTGAAACAGAGACACTTTGTGTTCTCAGTGGCTGCAGGCAAGCCAGAAGCATTAAATGTCACATTTTTGACACTGTGAGGAAGACAAAGAGGTGGTTGAAAGTCAAGAACTAGACGAGAATATGAAGACATCAGTCAAACCATAGTTTTTTCAAAAAGTCCCCCCCCAAACAGTGACCCGCCACTGACTCATGGAAGATTTTGGATGGGTCACCAAGGGTTCATCCACTGAAACACTATTAACCAACTGTTCACTGACCATTAATTCAAGTGTTATTTACTCAGTCTGAGGTCTGCAGTACATTTAGCAGCTTTACTTCTGCACCGCAGCAGTAAAGAGTCAAGATGAAGTTACGGAAATTTGACAAGAACTTGCATGTTGTTTTTGCAGGTATGAAATAGGGATCGACTTTGAAACTATTTTATGGAACTTGTGGGAAACAGTTAAGTTTTGTTAAATCAGACAAACAACATGCATTCATTTTTGTCCAAAACTACTGAACCAGTTTATAGCAGCTCTTACCTCAGGAGACCTGGGAGGAGACGTGGGGGGAGGAGACAGAGATCGCTGCAAAACCACAGAAACACGATTAGGATTAACACTTAACACACACATTAACACTCGAAATCATAAAACTGCTCTGCAGACACAGTGAAGCTGAGATAAAAGGTTTAAGTGTTCAGGCCGGATGACAAGACAGATAAAAAGGGTGTAATGCCTTTCAGACTGATTCACTGCCAATACAAGCTGCAGACAGTATGTATGTATTAACTTACCTCTCTGCGTGGCGGGTCGAGTGGGGAGAAGGTGAGGTGTGGTTGGTAGGTCATCAGGTCTGGTCTCTCCACCTGCAGGATGGCTTTATCTCTGGGCAGAGCTGCCAGGTCTCTGTAGCCCACCACCTGGTCGTTCACTCTGGCCTGAACACACCACACACACAGATGACAGGTTAGTGTCTGTGTGTACGACTGATAATACAGGTGTCTTTGAGCAGGCATAAGAGTGTTTACCGTGATGCCAGTGGCGGGAGACCCCGGGGTGCTCGGGCCCCTGGAAGAAGGCAGGTTGTTTGGGGTTACCTGTCCCTCCACCTGTGACAACATCAGAAACATTTAGGAGGTGAAATCATTCCAGTTTAGTTTCATAGTTTTATCCATAATTTCTCTCGGTAATAATAACAATGTACTCAGCTAGCTCTGGAAGCACAGGGGTAATGAAACACAAACAGACACAGTAACGGTAAAATTAAGACCCAAACTGTGTGTTGTAAACACCCATCACAGTTTACAGACCAACTCCTCTTCTGCCACAACAGTACAAGAGCTAACAGGTTTACTTTCACAGTTAATTTAACTCGTTTTCACTTAGGATGAGAAGCTAACAGTAACACAACTTCTGAGTAAAAAATATGCTAGTGCTACTATGCTAATAAGTGAAATAAAATCCATCTGAGGCCACACAGAAAGTCATGTTCAAGTCCTACTGGACAAATATAACTATAGATGTTTTTCACTAACATTAGCATGTTAACATTAGTGAAGTGTGGGAACAAAAAAGAGTAGGATTCAACTTAATGCTAACAAACAGTAAGTAAGCTAACGTGCTATAAAGATTAGCTTTCTGTATCCAGTGACGTTGTGTTCATCATTAAAGTTATGGTACCTTTACCTTCTGAGTGGGAGAAGTTCAAAAATACTGTAAAATCTTTGTTATTTTTCTATTTTATGAATATGTTTTGAGAGGAAATTAGGTTACTAACGTGTTTGTACTGTTTGAACAAGAAACATGTAAACAAACATGGCGTCCGTAGCGGTATGTGTGATACTGTCTGTCTTGTGTTCAGCCTAAACAAAGAAAGAAAAGACGACTGTTAGGCTGTTACTGGGCTGTTACTGGGCTGTTACTGGGCTGTTATCGGGCTGTTACTGGGCTGTTATCAGGCTGTTATCGGGCTGTTACTGGGCTGTTATCAGGCTGTTACTGGGCTGTTATCAGGCTGTTACTGGGCTGTTATCAGGCTGATATCAGGCTGTTACTGGGCTGTTACTGGGCTGTTATCAGGCTGTTACTGGGCTGTTATCTACTGATATGGGGCTGTTACTGGGCTGTTATCTACTGATATGGGGCTGTTACTGGGCTGTTATCTACTGATATGGGGCTGTTATCGGGCTGTTACTGGGCTGTTATCAGGCTGTTATCGGGCTGTTATCTACTGATATGGGGCTGTTATCGGGCTGTTACTGGGCTGTTATCAGGCTGTTATCTACTGATATGGGGCTGATATCAGGCTGTTACTGGGCTGTTATCAGGCTGTTATCTACTGATATGGGGCTGTTACTGGGCTGTTATCGGGCTGTTATCTACTGATATGGGGCTGTTATCAGGCTGTTA
>VMKM01004791.1:0-12469 GCA_008360985.2 Macquaria ambigua | reverse complement strand
TTGTTATCTATTACTTTAAGCTAACATTTACTGGTTATCCTTTACTTTAAGCTAAATCTTAACTTGTTATCCATTACTTTAAGCTAACATTTACTGGTTATCCTTTACTTTAAGCTAACATTTACTGGTTATCCTTTACTTTAAGCTAATGTTTAACTGGTTATCCTTTACTTTAAGCTAATGTTTAACTGGTTATCCATTACTTTAAGCTAACATTTAACTGGTTATCCATTGCTTTAAGCTAACTATTTTAACCATTTATCCATCACTTCTACCTAACTGTTTCAACTGTTTATCCATTACGTTTAGCTATTTCACAATTTATCTATTACTTTGAGCTATTTCAACCATTTATCCATCACTTCTACCCAACTGTTTCATCTTTTCCGCTCGCCTTCTAACTAATTTTCAGGCATTCTCAACATGTGGTTTTCAGGTGTTACAGCTGACTCAATATGTGGATGTATGTTTAATTTAAATATCTTGTTATTATGTGAAACAAATCTTGCTTAACAATAAAATGTTCACCTTATAACCTGATACTGATCAGTTCTTTTTCTGGCGTGGCAGCAATATGCTGCCGTAACTATTGACTTCTTTGTTAAAACAACCTGAGTTTGTTAAAACTAGTTGCTCTTGTATTTCTCACAAAGTAGCTGCTCAAAGAGTGTTTGCTGTAGTATTAAACCACACACCACAGGTGTCGCCAAATCAACCAGAACTGAAATCTCAAGGATTACTACTTTAAACATGTCCACCAGACTTCTTATTATGGCAGAAATGTTTGTTGCTGTGAGGGAATCGGTGCTGGTTTGACAAATTCAGTGTTTGTTTTTAAAGCCGCTACCAACGGCTGAACAAAACCCCGCTGAGGGGTTGAATCAAGGTTCTTGGAGAAGGAGAAACTAGCAGAGCAGAGAGAAGAGCCTTGAAGAGAGTGAGATGTCTGTCTCATCATTAATTCATTAGAGAGAGGAAGGACCAAACAGTCTGCGAGGATTATGTGACAAGCTGAGACAAGGACAGAGTTGACCTGTGTCCTGTCCTGCGCTTTGTTGTTGTGGTCATTATACAGAATAGGACATGAAGTGATTTAACACTCGCTTGAGAAGAACCAAAGACAAATAATCAAGTAAAGAGCTGCTCCGTTTTAATGCTCATGTTATTCAGTTTTGGAATTTTGTTCTCAAGTATCTCAGTGTAAAAAACACATAATTTGTGATATTTTGGAAATGAGCATTAGCTCTGTTAAAAGAGTTTTACTCTGTGACTTTGAAGACAAAATCCTCACAGTCAGAACAGTCTCGATACTGGACCCAGTATGACTTCTAAGTCCACTAAGGTAAACCTGCTGAGGTGAGCCTCTCCTGTTCAAAACTGCAAACTGACCTGATTTTGAAGGATTTCAGGGGAGCCAATCAAGAGCGTGTCCAGCTGTGATGGATTTACACGAGTCGGTCAGAAATGGCCTGGAGGAAAAGATGAAAGCTTGAAGCTGCGTATCTTTAAATTTAACCTTGTGTAAAATATTTATAAAACAGAAGAACATTATAATTCATACAGGAGTATACTTACACCAGTTGTAAATAAACCTTCTGCTTACAGCTTGGTGTCAAGTGCGATCTCTCATATGTATAACCTCTGCTCTACCAACCCATTACTCTGAGTCACTTGGCTTAAACTGTTTTTCTGTACATTTTGGGACTGACCAACCAACAGAGAGGTGTATCTATGGTAGTTTAAGCGCATACCACTACTGGCCTCTAGATGCTGGCTCCATTTAATCTTTTGACTGCACTGGATTCCATTCAAAGAGTCCTACCTTTTCCTTGCCTGTAAAATGGCTCAGGTCTCAGATGTTCATTTTGCCTCCTCTAATGTGTGTCTTAGTGTTAATCTTGACAATCGAGGAGCAGTGACACATGGAGGAAACATTAAACCTAGAATTTTCTTGTAAACAGCTGTAAACGTGCATACATTGTGTTTCTCACAGAAATATATTGTGTGTATTCTTGAGGCCTAACAAACATGTTGAATATATTTTCTTGCTCATAAAATATTTGCAAAGACGATTTTTCTGAATATTTGTCATGCATGTACACATGCATCCTGTTGCAGGATGAGACACAAAGCAAAATTTAGAAGTGACAAAGATATCTGTGAAGTGTCCATTGTGATATCACCAATTATACTTGCATGTTTTCCTTTTCTAAACAGTATCTGTACAGTATTACCACCACAAAATGCTGCTTTAGCCTTGACCACATAGAGATTATGCAGGTGTTCTCAGTATTTATTCCAGTATTTGATCTTTTACATACAGCCTAATAATGGATGAATTGACCAGATTGCATAATAATCAATGATATCTGAAACTTAAAGGATAGGTCTGGTGATATTCTGTATTTTTGTTATTGTCAACACATCCAATAAAAAGACCAAAATCAACAATGAATTGATCCTACTAACAAGTGTTGTCTGTGAATTTAAAGCCTGATTGGTCTTAATCCTGTATGTAGGGTGTGTCCTCTGTAGAGTAATAAGGCTTCACCTGCAAAATGTCACTGAAAGAGAGTCAAAAAGGCCACAAAGAGATGCAAAACAAACAGAAAGAGACGCTAAACAGCCTGGCACAAAACTGACCAGAGACACAAAGCGACCCCAAAGAAGTGATGGAAAACACCCTCAAGGAGACTCGAAATGACCCCAAAGGGATGCAAAGAGATGCAAGATGATCACAATGAGATGCAGAAATGTTTGTCTTTTCTAGTCTGGGGGGTCTTTTATATGTCCATGCCCAGCAGCCCATTGTCTCATAATCTGTCCATGCATACACCGTCCTACTGCCCGTAAATACTTATTAGAGCACCAGATGTGTATTAATCTGTGGCTTAAAATAGTCTAAACTAATGCATTATTTACTCCATTTTGAAAAGTTATGAAAACTACAGTTTCCAGCTGTTTTAGGAAATGACTGAGCATGTATATTTTTGGCTAAGTGAGTATGTGTGGTCATGTGTACATTTTTGTGTGTGTGTGTGTGTGTGTGTGTGTGTGTTCATCTATTGGCTATGTGTCTGGAATAGGATAGGTTCTTGTGTTCTTTTGTTTCTTTTTGTTTATTTCTGGTTCTTGCTACTTGTGAACATTCAATAAAACAGAGTAGTTTTGATATTGGAAACAACAAGTCTTTGACTTTCATTAGTGAATGAACCTGTGTGCCCTTTTTAAGGTTAGTGTGTGTGTGTAATATTGTGAAATTGTGAGTATTTACCAGGGTGGCGTAGTCAGGCTATATCCTTAAATCTTACAATATAAAGTCCCGCTCCCACCACATGTGTAAGGTGCATACTTTTTTAAACCCTGATGGTGATGATGTGCATGTGATAAAGTGCGCGTGTGTGTATGCATGATTAAGCCCATGGACCATGGCATCAAAATCTCACTCCAGCCAGGTACCCAAAGTTGGCAACCCTGCCATTACTTTGAGCTATTTCACCATTTATTCATTACTCTAAACTATTACTTTTTCCACTGTGTATCCAATACTTTAAGCTGTTACAGCTGACTCAATATGTGAATGTATGTTTAATTTAAATTGTAATTTAAACTTTTTCAAATGAGTTGAGCTACTCCACAAACTTTCCACATACCCCGAGCAACTGCAGAAGTACACCCTAAGGTACAAGTACCCCTGGAATCACTGGTGTACAAGACTGCCATTACACCAGACACTCAGAGAGAAGACTAACATTCAAACTAAGCAGAGATATACAGTATGTTATGGCTGGTGGCGGCAGCGTTTTATCAATGTGCACCTTGGGTGGGTGATTAAATATTTCTTTACACTGATCAAAATAAACTCAATCAGTGTGACCACGTTAAATCAATTAAGAGGAGTGTTTTGTTACGATAAAAGTAGCAGAGAAAATTAAACATTTATAATTCATATGTAAGATTGCTTGATTGAAATGCAAAATTTTAAATTGTGTTATTATTATATAAGCATTGCATTACTATAATTATCTTAGAGTTAATTTAAAGCAACCGATTGCATTTACCTGCAGGCGATGTAAATGATATCTGTAACTAGATGCGAAGACTTCTGCTTTGACTGAAAATTCTGTATAACTCTGGAAACAACAAACTTCTGCAACAGCTGGATTATTGAAGGTAATACCTTTTATTCTTCAACCCTTTTTTTCTTCCTATTCTTGCTTCCTATAACTTCTACAGTGAAAGCGCTTGTATGTCTCTGAAGAACAGTTTTGTAGTATCCACTAACAGCAGCACTGGAACCAAAACACGGACAGATGAGGAACCAAAAGTAGAATTACCTCCAAGCTGCTCTGAAGGCTCCCCTCATCCCTGCAGCCCTGAATCATTCCTCATACATCCATCACCTGACATGTAGGAAAATCTCTCCCCTAACTAAACTGAGCAGACTCCCTCCGCCTCCACGTGTTCATGTTTCACAGTAAATGCCCCGCGGCTGTGATGTATTGGGGTGGGGTGGTTTGAAGCAAAGCTGTTCATGCGTGTATGATATGCAACATCAAACCAGCCTTACAAAGACGGCAAAGTTGCACTCTGATCCTCTGTCAGTCTTTCTTCTGGTATGGTGAAGTGATCACAGGGGGAAGAGCTTCAGGAGCTGCTACATGACATATTGTTTGTCTTCATTCGGGCCTCGCAACATCTGAGGAGAGGGAAGTCTCAAACGCTGGTAGCCATTTTAGTTGTTGGAAATGGGGGGGATCCAAAGGAAGGGAATATTTGTTCACAGCAGGATAAAATCATGCTGCCATCCGAAGAGGAAAAATCCACCCACATGCTTTTATTCTGTTCTGGGCCATATTTATCAGACGACACAGAGTAGGAAATCGCTCCTAACTGGGCAAAAATTCTCAGAGTGACGCATTTTTGGTCCCACTTTTAGGACTAGGAGTAAAAGCATTTTATCAGCTCGCTTTATTAAAATCACTCCTATCTCTGCTGATAGACCGCTAGAGGTGTCCTAGCCTGTTGGACGCTGCCAGGAGATGGCATTCCGGCAGAGAGATGCTGTGAGAGGAGAGATGTTTTGGGAACACTTGATGAGCTTATTCAGATTGGTCAAAAACCAAATAATTTTTGAGACGGACTTTGTCCTCAAAGGGTTCTCAGTGAGAACGCACTATGGCCCCATTTCAGTTAGTCATTTCAAGTTTCTGAGATGAGATTTAAGATACCTTCATTTACATTTAGCCACATGTATGCGTCTCTGATCTAATTGCAATCTGTTTGTTCCCAGGCTACATGCAAATCAGGGTTGGACTTCCTCCAGTCCAGAGTGAGGTGGTAATGCACCTGAAGCTGTTTGGTAACTGCCAAAAATGCCAGAAGAAGAACTTCTGCACTTTAGTTACAATAACAGTTTAGCTAGACATCTATTGCATGTCTGTCCATCCAGGGAGAGGGATCCTTCCTCTGTTGGTCTTCCTGAGGTTTCTTCCATTTTTTCCCTGTTAAAAGGGTTTTTTGGGGAGTTTTTCCTCATTTGAATCCAGGGTCTAAGGACAGAGGGTGTTGTTTGTTGTACAGATTGTAAAGTCCCGTGAGGCAAATTATGATTTGTGATATCGGGCTATATCAATACAATTGACTTGACTAGCATTACTATCCATAACCCAAACACAAACGCATGAATGAATAGTATTTATGACCTATGAGTGTCTTCTCTTTGCCCCGCCGCTCCCTCACTCATACAGATCAATGCTCTCACACCAACACAGATCATTCAGTGGTTGAACTGATCAGGGATCAGATAAATGCAGCAGCAGCTCTGTGTGCCTTGTATGTGATCATATGTGTAGAAATCACTGGAGCGGTTTTTCATTGTTGTTTTAATGAGACAGAACGATGGCTAATTTCTGTACTTTTAGTGTAAATTTAGCTGTTGTCATCACAAGGACAGAGGAGACAGACTATGGATGTATTAAGAAAATCAGACAGTGAGTGGATATTTCCACAGACTGCTTACTGACATAGTTACATTATGAGAGGAGTAAAGATTACATATGTGTCTTGGAGAGACAGATGCATTTACACCTTTCTGGCTAGAACGCAATCAGATTTCAGTATGTCTTGAGTGCTTCTTGGATGCATTTACATTTAGCTTTTCAGATAGCTATCTGATCTGCCCAAGACGCATGAAGTGGCACATGTAAATGGGGTCATTGTCACTTGCATAATAAAGGATATCAACAAGTAACATACAAAATAGGGTCTTCTATCTAGGTAATTATTTTGTTTTTTATTTCAAATAATAGTGGGGCTATTATATTTGAGATATACAGTATGTTTGTATTGTTATAGTGCATTTCCCAAGACTGGGAAATAAATTTCTTTCATTGCATGGAGGGAACATAAAAGGGGTGTGTAGAAAATGCTACAGTCAGCCAGAGAGTTTTCAACATCATCGCTGTGTGTGCCTGTGCAATGTGTACAATATGCTACTTTTATAGCATGTACAATGATGTGGCATTAGACAGGGCTCATACGATACTAGACCTACTATTTTAATTTGCATATAGGCTGCACTTCTTTTTTTAAGCCCCGTGAATGGCTTGCCAATGTTTACTTACAGTCTAAATGGCTTATTTTAGTTAATTTTGTCTTCATATTTTTGCATATGAAGTTTTAATCTTGGTAAGTTAACCAAGTTATTTGCCCATACACATAGAAATGTGGTGCTATGTTCTGCATTTTTACCACTGTTGAATATTTCAAACCACAACTGTCAGAGAACTACAACATGTCATCATAATTTTTACTTTGCAGAGTTTCGTAAAACTGCAATGTCACACTCTCTCCTAGGAGTAGTCCTGTTCCTTGCTGAAAGTCAAGTCTGTTTTATTTATAAATCACAAGTCATAATTTGCCTCAGGGGGCTTTACAATCTGTACCCTCTATCCTTAGACCCTCAGTACCCTCACACAAAGTGACCTGTGCTGTGTATCACACCATGGCCATCATTCAGCTGCAGGTCCATTCATCCAACAAAAGTCATTGTAGGAGACTTCATAAATTGGTCTCAAGTTCTACTGTGAGCAACACGATTTCTGTTGGAGTGATGCCGATATGCTGGATAAATATGGGCCCTGACGTTCAGTGTATTCTACAAGATACATTGGGTATGATTTCTTTCCCTCCACCTGCTTCACCAACTTTTCCTTTGACTGTTTTCCTCCCAGAGTCTCTTCCCAAAACCCACAGAGACCTCATCTTGACTAGTTGCATCCAGTCACAGTTCTTACTTGAGGGCGACCCCGCTCCCCAAAGCTCTCTCCGAGCCCTCGGCCCCATGCGCTTGGGCTTTCTAAAAATTACTGAAATGATGCTGAAATACTGTATGTACACTTTTAGAAGGAGAAAGTGATATAACTCTTATGTCTGCTCCTCAGTTGGAAAGAGACATTTTGGTGGCAACAATGTTAGTCCATCTTGCAATACTTTCCTACTTCTCCCTGTCCGTGGCCCTCAGCCCCAAGCCCATTGGTTCCTACTGAATTACAAATTGGTCATACAGTATATTATAAATAGTTTCATTTTTTTTAAAAAAGGCTCAGTAGTTTCTTAAAACAGCTGGTCACTGTAGTTTTTAGCAAATGTTACTCAAACAGGAGGAAATAGTGAATTTGTTGGGGACTTTTTTCAGCTGTGGATTAATACACATTTGGTGCTCTAGTGAGTATTTCTGGCAGCAGGACGGTGTGTGTGGGATTGAGTTCAAATAAACTACAGTGTGTGTGTGTTCATGGTAATGAAGGAACATGTCAGCCAGTGCAACAGTGTGGCTCATTGATGTGTTTTTAATAGTTTCTGGGCAACAATGGAGCTCTATGGCACAGAGGAAGAAGATCTATCAGGATTTGGATACACACACAATACTTGTTAGTAGGATCAATACTATGTTGGTTTGGGTATTTTCATGGGATTTGAATATCACCAGACTTATCCTTTAAGTAAAACTAGCAATAAAGCATTGCAAAAATACTCCATTACTAGTAAACACCCTGTATACCCCTGTAAAGTTTCTAAAGTGCAAGTACTGTAGTTTTATTATCTATATGTACTTTAAAGCTGCATTTATCAATATAGGTTTACTAGCAATGGAAAAAATAATTCTGTGGGAAGATGGGTCATGGCTGTGTCAGATATGCTGTGAAAACACCTTCTCTTGTGGATTCAGTTCAGTTTTGTGCATGTTGACAGTGTTTACTCTACAGTCCTTTGTAGATTCTGTGGATAAAGTCAGCTCCTTTTTGTTCAGTCATTCCTGTTTCCAACCCCTCCCCCACTCCCACAGGTCAAAGGCCACAGTATTGTCTCCCACAGTGAGTGCGGAGGGTGAATATACTGTGCAATAAGACATCAGCTGTAACTCTATTTCCTCCTCTGTGACTCTCCAGTTGCAGGACATAGGGGCTCAATATGAGGTAACGACATAGTACGTTAATACATTTTGCATTGAGCCGCCAGGAGTCAGGTTCTTATCAGTCCCTCCATCTTGGCTCAAGGGGCAGAGTTGCATATGAGAAGCCTTTGCCTTACAATCTCCCAACTTTGATCCAATACTGTCACTGAACTTTTTATTGCCATTTGGACCTGATAGTGACAGTCCTGCAAAATTGATAAGAGACCTCTGGTGTAAGGAAGATATCATGGGGGGCCAGTGCTGTATGGATGCGTTCATTCATCATTTATATTTGAAGCTATGGGCAGCAAGATTTTTAAGTTTGGCTCAATTTTAGATTATTTTCAATAAATAGTATAAGTTAGAGTAGTAGATTCATATCTGCACTATGTCTAAAATTAGTTATTTGGTTCACCTGGTAACGGCTGTTAAATTGAAACCTACCAGGATTCCTTCTTACTGGCTAAAATAATGAATGTATATTTTTCATATAAAAATATCACCCATTTTCAAAGCTATTTCCTGTATAGAATGGCACACTGTGTAAAGCATTAATTAAAGAGACAAATGACAGTCGGTGAAGATAACAGAGGAGGTGAGGACACACACAGTCAAAGTGACATTTTGAGTAATCATGATCCTTTATGTTCCAGAGCGTGATGGATTTAGTTCCTATGTAGAAACGGAAATGAGGATGTGCAGCATGTTCATGCTCTACGTCAGTGAGTGAGCAAGTAAGCATGGACTATCACAAAGCTCTTTTTTAACAGGAATACGAAAACATCACTATAGTAAAAGAGAGCACATTACCCCAATTTTCATTACATCGGCTTATAGAGATAATACATTAAATAGTGATTAATTAATAAGTAAAACTAAGTCTTAACAGGTGAGTCTGTTTTTTAAAGATGTCCACAGTGTCTTAAATCCAACCAGAGACAGTTTCAGCAAACAAGCCCTAATCAGAGGACCTTAGAGACCTACTAGTGATATAAGGCCTCAGTAGCTCTTACCATGCAGTGCCCTATAAGTGATCACACAAATCGTGTATTGGATTCTGAATTGATGGAGAGCCAGTTTAAAGAGATCAGGACTGGAGTTACATGAGAGCTTTTTGAAGACCTGGTCAAAAGCTTTGTAGCAGCATTCTGGACCACTTATGAACGATCCAGGGATGTTTTGGTAAGACATCAGTTGGTAAGATGTATTACACCTTTTGATTTCTGTCATTTGGACACCTTGTTGATGGTTGATGGTCAATCTATTCCAAAAGTTTTCGGCACGTGACTCATGTAAATGATTGTCAAATGGACTGATTACATTTGGAAGGACAAAGGTTGGTCTGTGTAAACCGCAGCCATTGTTTTCTTGTGATATTTTTGGTTAGATACAGCATCTCAAAGCAATCTATCTGCCAAGACAAAGTTTGTCCAGTGTTTCTGAAGCAAACCAGAACTAATATATTTAGGTTTCATTAAATATTAACAAAATCTTGGTGTTTTAATAGTAATTTTGGGGGGTTTATGGACCTTGTTAAAACAGAAATGTAGAAGATGTTGATAGCATTTTTCATGTTATATTTGGGACAGATTTGCAATCAGGGCCTGCCTCTGTGGCATCAGTAGGTCAGCCACATTTCATAAGTCTAATTTCAAAAATGGATCGGCCTAATGAAATCTGCAAAATTAAAATGTGTCGTCAGTGCAAGCTGTAGCTCTCTCCAGTGTTCTGCTGAAGAGTTGCTCCATTAATTGCAGTGGGCTGTGATTATTCACAAGGGTTTATAATTAGGAGGGAGTCAGGAGTGTTTTATGCTGGGTAATTGCATGCATCTACCCGCCACCATTTAGCTGGGGAGCAGTATGCTACAGTACCATTGTCAAATCAAGGGAGGCTGCTTTGACCCTTGTTGCTTGAAATTGATTTTGAAGCACTCATCAAACAGATTGCTTTTTGTAAACATCGCTCTTCCTTAATTTTACAGATTCTGATGATATGCTGCGAAGCCATTATCAATTTTCTGTTGAATTCAGGTGCATCAGTCAGCTTCCCACCAAAGCGTTTTGGGGGAGGAGGTGGAGGCTACATAATATGCAAATTGCTTAATATTTTTCGCAATTTAAAACTCCAGACAGAAATGTATAATCAGTTGTGAAAGGCCAGGCAATTGGAAAAGCGTGTCACCTTCCATTTCTTTGTAATCTGAAATGAATATAACTGAATGGCTACATGCTATTTCATCTAGAATTGTGTTCATTTACATGTGGGAGAGTAAGAGAGTAAAGCTCTATTTTGGGGAGCAGATTTTGAATGATTTTCTAGGGCCTAAAAGACCACTTTAATTGCGTTTAATTGTTCCCTGTTTCACTGCATGTGAGAACCTGTCTGCTCTAAATGATTCACTCTTGCAACACTTTGAATGCTTTAATAAAACTTGTCCACACAAATATGACTGTGTTAACATTTCCCAATCGTCTTTTTGGCTCTGTGCGTCTACCATATGGTGCCATGTGGTGTTGTTGCACAGGCTGCTCAAAATGCAGAAAATTCACATTAATTTTCCCCTATAAAGTCGGGGGCATCCATTTGGATTTGCATGACGTGTCACAGGGGCCACATGGGAACTCAGTGAAAGAGTGCGGGACTAGTCGGCAGCTCCACCAAGGACTGCTGCAGCAGCTGTTTTCCTGGATGTCTGTTCCGAGGTAATGTGCCTCTAAACTTGATGGGCTAGAACAGCTTGCTCTTTTTCCATTCTGTTCAGCGGGGCCGACTAGTACCAGAGTTAACTTGTCACAAACTCAACATCTACTACGGGAAGCCGAGGGCTGCCTGCCACCTTTGGTGCGCTCTCGAGCAAAATGGATGAAACGCTGCCATGAGATAAGACGGCAGGAGACACAAGACAGATGAGTGGTTGCTGTGCTATTCATTATTCAGCAGCAGTGGTCACACAGTACAAGGCTGCACTCATGTTTTATTTGAAATGGCATGTTATTGCGGTGTTGAACCTTTAGGAAAATATGCTTTTCAAGACGTGTATGACTTGAAGAAGGGGGCGTAATTATCTTGCACTGTAATTGCGTGGAAAAGCATTTTTAGGAGGCTTGTACGAGCTATAAAATATGGAGTATTTTACACCTCCATGTCAATGGGAATAATTCTGAAACGGCTTTACTATATTCTGCTGTGCTTCATGAAATACAGCAGATGAGGTGGTCCTCCCAGAGGGGGGAATGGCTTCAAACCCTTTGAGCAGGTCAAGGACAGCAGTGAAAGAACTATGAATTTTATATGTTGCACATCATAAATATTCACTTCTGAAGAGCAAAAAGACAACAGTGCAGTTGTCGGTATGCATCAACGTTCAGCATGAGGGGGAAACTTAAAGACATGAAGAGACTGTTCTATCACTGAAATCAATATACAGTATCTAGTGTAAGTGTTAGCATAATGTAGGTCATTGTTATTTATATTCTTATAAACAGATCATTTAGTAAATAGAACAAGAAGTTGCATCGTCCCTGCTCTTCCAAAGTGACTGAAGGTGAGGAATATAACAAAAGCAGCAAATACAGCAGATGTAGTGATTAACCAACATGTGTTGGCTCAGCTGTGGTGAGAGTGAGAACAAAGCCAACAATAAAAATTGTTGATTTCAAAAATTGTGGGTCTCAGATAATCTTTTCATTTACTGCTACACCACTGACTGCAAGCTATTCTTCCTTTTAATTGCAGTTTCACTCATGCCAAGCTTGTGAGTCTAATGGTAAATTCTTTACAGTTTACTAGTCTGAACACAAACTTGTAGTAGTGATTTGCTGAGTAGGTGCATCTACAACACTGTCTCCTAGGAATTTGGTTTATGTACTAATTTACGACAGCAAATGTGTTTTGATGGAATGTAACTCCATCCAGATTATGAATTTTATGAGGAAATGTTTTTAATTAACCTGCAAAATCACGACCTATTGATACTTAACGTATCAGTAAAATATTCACTGATGGTTT
>VMKM01004790.1:0-12470 GCA_008360985.2 Macquaria ambigua | reverse complement strand
GGTGAAAAACGTCCGACCTGTAAATGATCAAATTTCATCTAGATATTAAAAATAAGACATAAAGGACAGGGGTTTGCTTAACACATCAAGGGTTCATATAATTATAGGTGGCTTTCACAACAAACCCTCTGATAATGTAATATAATGAGTTTGGCACTGCGTTTTTGGTAAACATTGCCTAAACAACATTACGGACAACAAATTA
Organism: Macquaria ambigua; assembly: GCA_008360985.2. Lineage (NCBI taxonomy): Eukaryota > Metazoa > Chordata > Actinopteri > Centrarchiformes > Percichthyidae > Macquaria > Macquaria ambigua. The sequence goes on along the minus strand of VMKM01004790.1, from coordinate 12,265 downwards.
AAGATTTTGTCCTTTATAACCTTATTTTTACATCTTCAATATGAACAGGGACAAAAAGGGCTGTTGTGACCCTTCAACCCAACTGGCCGATGATATACAAAGGGGAGACGTGAGATTAAGAACGGAGGAGACACTGAGTGGGAGTATGAATGGAAAACACCAAGCAAATTAATAAAACCTCCAAATCAAAATGAATTTAGGATTACTGCTCAAACATTCCACCATGGAAACTACAGGTGTAAGGGCAGAGACAAAACCGAACAACAGTCTTCAACAAACTGGAGTGATGCCTTCAAATTGACAGTATATGACTGTAAGTCTCACAATGTGAATGATTAATTAAAAGGTTTCTTTTTTTTTAAATGTTTAATTTTATAAAAATATATTTATATAGTTTATTTCTATACTTTACGGTAGCGTTTTAAGAAAAGAAACATGAAAGTACTTTGTAAGTACATTCTAACAAGTTTTCATTCCGAAAAAAATCCCTTCCCAACAGATGAACCCCAGCCTGTCCTCACTGTGTCTCCATTATGGCTGAGTCCTGGAGCCTCAGTAACTCTGATCTGTGAGGTTGAACATCCAGCTGCAGGATGGAGGTTCTACTGGTATAAGTCTGTTCCCAAACCAGGAAACATGATCTACGGCCTTAGGCTACTACCTGGCAGCACCAACGGGACTACAAGGAACTCCTACATCGTTCGTGGGCCGACACACACAGCAGGATACAAGTGTAAAGCTGGAAGAGGAGATCCAGTGTATTACACTCAGTATAGTAAACGTCGCTTTGTCTGGTCTGGAGGTCAGTTTGTTTGTTTTTTGCTTTCACAAAATGTATTTATTCAGAATGAAATTTACTGAGCACAATCATGTAAGGTATTGACTTTGGTAACCCCTGACCTCTCTACTCATGCCGGCATCAGCATCATTTTTTTTCAAACCCTAAAACTCCTAAAACAGAATGATGGTGATCAACCATTCTGCATAACTCCAGATTAAGTTAAATACTTAAGTGTTTTATCAGAAGAGGAACTCCACAATAAATTATTATTTTCTGCACTGTAAAAAAATAGATTATTGTGGGCATATGTTGTTAATACAGACATATTATGTGTAAAAACTACTTCTGCTCAAACTTAGCTTGTATGTGTCTGCTTAAATTTGAAAGTTTGGTTCAGCTGAATTCTCTCGCACTTCCCTAATAGTGATGCAGTATGGCGATGGCTATGTACTGACACTTCCCACAAAAGGTGTTTCTAGTGACTGGCAAAGCTCCACCAGACTCCCTGTCTTTCCAGAGAAACAGAGAGTCTGATAGTAGCTGGTTAGGTTTACCTACCAGCATTATGTCGCTGTTTCATGCTACACTGAGCGAAGGTTAGTCTCCCCCGTGTCACCTGATTTACCTTCATATCTAGAGCAATATCAATTAAAATGATTCAACACAAGCAAAAGGCTCATTTCCACTGTGGTGTCCTTAATTTTAAAATATCCTTTGCTTGGTGTGACTCAATATTATGTGTTACTTTCCAGATTTTAACTCTGCAGCGTCTCTCAGAGTGAATCCTGACAGAGAGCAACACTTCCCCACTGAGAGTGTCTCACTGAGCTGTGAGGGGAACTCCAAAGACTGGAGGGTGATGAGGTTTACTAATTTGGGCACCACAACAGACTGTTCTGACTGGGGGAAAATGAATGGATCCATATGTCATATGGACCATTTACACACGGATGCAGTGTACTGGTGTGAGTCCGGATCAGGGGAGTTCAGCAACGCTGTCAACATCACTGTAAAATGTACGTTTAATCATACAGTTCTGCAAGGTTTCATATTTCTTGGGATTTCAAGGCAAACTTCATCATGTGAACATATGAAAAGTTTCCAAAATGCTACAGACATATATTCATAGTAGTGATGAGTGGTGACGTTCTTCACTTAAATGTTGTGGGATATTCCCCTTTCAGATGCAACAACACTCAACAGTTAGTGTTTTAATGTAAATGACTCAAACCATTGCCTCTACATTAATAAAACTTTCTTACCGGTGATATGCATGATTTTTTTAAAACTGTAATATTGATGAGTTAAAGTCACATACTATTTTAACAATACAGTTTCTTTCTACAGCACCCATGCCTGAAAGCCATTCATTTCTTATGCCGCTGTTCACTGGGGTCCTTACTGGAGTTTTATTGATAATTCTCCTGCTCTTGCTGTATCGCTTCATAAAGTCCAAGGGTGAGAAATGTCAAAATAATGGGGAGTTCTTATGTCATGACACATGAAGAACATTTTGCATTATTAAAGAAAAAACCCAATAACAATAAATGTATTTTTTTTTTTACAGATCCATGCAGTGGCAGGTTGGTACAACACTCTCTTCTCTCACTTTGAACATAACAGCAATACTTTTAATGTTTCCTGTTAGATTTACTGCAATTCCCGCACATTTCAGACCCACCCAGTCTCAGAGCACCAATCAGGACGAACGGGTCAACCAGGATGAAACTCAAGAGCCCGTATACTCCTCTCTTCTTGAAGGTCAGCCTTCCTGAATGCTTTCACAACTGTTTCTAATATCACTGCTGGTTTTCAGTGCCTCAAATGCCGCAAAACTGGACAATATTTTTCAAGGACATTCCTCCAAGATTTCTCTTCAACGGCACTCCCCCTGCTGCAGGTTTAACACTGTTGAACCAGTTGTTAAAATTCTTTGATATGAAAGTTTTATTTCCTATCACAGAGATTAAGTGACTAAACTGACTTTGTCTTGATTTTCACTGACCTGTAGGTGATGTTTGTATCTACGAATCGATCAGAAGTTCTGAAGAACTTTTTCAGTTGTGGAAGAAATTGAACACTTTTTGTAACGGATTGAATGATATTGAAAACATTCATGTTTTCAGATGGACAAGCTACAGAATACAGTGACGCCACATTTCATTCGATTCAGCTCAAAGGTCTTGACAAGAGGAGTGAGCATGATGATCGAGAGGAGAGCTCGGACTACTGCAATGTGAATCCTCGTTTAACCACAGGTACAAACATTAACACAAGCTGTTCACCTGCTGGGTCTAAAATTACATTTTTACTTAAAATCTATCAAGCCATCTTTAATAATTCCACTAGAGGTAAGTGTAGGTCAGTATGCAGTTCAATTCACTGCTGATTTGTGCCACCTCAAAAATAACTGGTGCAAAACATTTGTCCAATTTGTAGTGTGAAAACATATTAGGTGTGGTTTCTACAATGTCTAAATTTGGCTATCACAGGCATCTCTCTAAGAGGAACTGTAAGGCTGAGTTGTGTCCACTCATGCTGACTGCCAGTGTTTTGGCTTGTTTCCTCTCTGGTTCCAGTTCCTAATGATTAGAATCGCTTACACCCCTGATCAAAGCTCACACAAAGTGTTTCAGGGTTTAATTTGATTAACAAACTGAATTAATGAATTACGTCTCACCTGATATTCCAATTCTGGATTCTATAGCTACTCTATCTCCTTAAGTAAAACATGAGCATCCCAAATATCAAACATATTTAAAAACAATCTGAAGAAACTAAACCTCCATCTCACTGATTGATAACATTATATTTATCAAGTATATTTTTGAATTGTAATTAAATTCAAATGTCAGATAGTGCATATGTTCAGTACCATTTTATCTCTGTTTTTCAGCTTTTTTATTGTGATTTTGTTCCAGGTCCATAAAGAGAGGTGCATCTTCAACAAAACATATGAAGCACAGATGACAACATGAAAAACTACATTCATGTTTATGGCAGTTTTTGCGGTATTACAACTGCCTTTCGTATTTCTCTACATGAAATGAATTGCATGATGTGGATTTATCCCCCTGTTGGTCTCAGCACAAATTGCAAGACTGTTGAGGCATTTTGCTTTTGGATTCATTGATATATTTTCTCCTTCATTTTGTTGCCACTTAAGCTGTAAAGCTTCATTAGCCTGCTTACAACTTTGTTGCTTCAGGATGTAACAGTATCAATCACAAGGTCATTGATTTATGATTTGCGATAAATATGAAAACATTATTGGTGACAACACATCTTGACAAATATGAAAACATTATCGGTGACTGCACACCTGCACATTGACAACATTATTCATGTCTGTGCATAGGCCTTATAAACACAAAATACACGTGTGTAGGTTGATTATTAGTCAAATAAATAATAAATACGTTCTACTTACATCAGTTAACCTACATGCAGTGGTGTTGGTGGCGCTGCTGGTGCTAGCATTAGCAGACCTAATCAGCTCATGCTTAGTGGATCAAAGTGCTTGTATCTCGTCTTTATTTTTTAAAGAAACTACGTACTTTTGGAGGCTTTGCTCTTCCTCTCTCGGCTGCTTCTTTAAATTTTCGTTTCTTAAACCCGCTTTTGTGTTTGTAGTCCATTGCTCGTCTCTCACTTACCTGCTGTCTTGAAACTTCGCTAGCCAGCTAACTCTTCTGTGTGGAGTTTGCTGCGCATTAGTACGCATGGCCATAATTAACCCAGAATTCCGCGGACACACATTGCACGGTCTTGAACATGAAATCACCCATTAATCCTTATTTAAAGTTAGACACGTAATATAGAGGTATCAATAAACTGCATGATTGTATGTGTAAAAGTGTTTTATGTTATTGTGTAGTTATTTAGTTAGTGATTGACGTCAATTTTGAGACACCATGATGCAGATGACTTGGTTCATTTATTATCATAAATATATTTAGTGTATAGGTTGAAATGTATATATACACTGCAGGTTCAAAGCTGGAAACTTCATAATACTTAAGTGATAAGATAAAGGATGATTTATAGCTGAATCAGCCTTCTTTCCTATACTGTAAAGTCCCTGCTAACTTTTTCATGGAGGAAAACTTTTCTTTTGAAGCCTGCATTTTTAAGTTTGGTCTTTCACAGTGTAATATGAAGCAAGGATAAGTACACTTTTAACCAAGCTGTGAGTATTGTTTCTACACTGCTAACATTTTCTCATGCCTGCAGGTTCACGTTATCAGCCACTTGGTGGTGCCCTGCAGTTTGCTTTCAGTTACTTCAAATATCTTTGCAGATGCATGACCTGTGAGTACATGAGTGATGCATAATTTAATGAATGATGTTTACTTTGTTTAACTATGTAATATTGTTGTAGATTATTTAATGAAAATGTTAAAAGCAAAATTGTTTTCGTTCATTGGGGCAAATAATGTTACCTGTTGTTCTCTTTGTTTAAATAAGGCAACTATGTATGTTTTCTTTTATTTAATAATCAAAGTAAATACCCATGAGGATCATAATTACATTGAGATTCATTGTTATGTTAGCAAATCATTTAATAGCTCTCACTTTGTAGAAATAGTATTGTCAAATAAAAGAATACACAATTTTGAACTCATTTGTGTGAGTTTCATATATGAAGGGTCGGGCGTGTCATTTAACATGTCTGTTTTATGATTTGACCAGAGTTCTTTTTTGCTCGATGCGCAAGTGGACAACTTTAAAGTCATCATGAACCAATCAAAAAATAATGTTTAAAATAGTAAATAGTGAAGACAGAGAACAGACCACTTCTGCAGAGGCATGTGCTAACAGAAACACCACTATAGTAACTTGGAACTAACTAACTAACTAACTTTCAGCAATGTAGGAATATTTGACGACATGATGTGATAAAGTTTGTTCTTGCTCAAACATTAGCAAATGCAGACCCCAACCTCGACACATTACACATCCAGATCAGATATGTTTCTTTGCAGTAGTGTATAGATACAGTTTTGTAGGTAATATTAATTCTGTGTAAAGTTTAGTTTCTAATTAACTTATAACTTATATATGCTGTTGTTTTTGTCTGTATGTACGCTGTGCTTTTAATGGGCAAAAAGGTACGCTCTAATGCTAATGATGTGTTTGGACTCAGTAAGTAGCAGACTATAAGAGAGCACAAAAAAGGAAGCAGGGCCACAATCTAAAGTGTGTCTTACCTGCCAAGATAAGCAGAAGATGTTTGTGAACACACTGTTTCAACTGATTTCACAATTTAAACTAAATTTATGAAAGAAGACAAAATGTTATTGAAACATGTCAAATTTTACAAATTCAATATTCCTTTGTTGCCCAGGGAGAAAGTCCCAGACTCCCTTAAAAATCATGCAGTTTTGTGAGTTGTTGAGTTAGGGGAAACTTTATAAACTTTGTGACACGCTGTCTACGACTAATTCTTAATTGTTCATGCCTTCTTGTAAATTTGGCATTAAATGTAATACAATAAGTTATTTATTTCCTTATGTAAAAAACCATGTGTCAGTTTGACTCGGCCTTGTTAACAGCAGATAAAGTCAGCTGCACAGATGAGTGCACTTCACACTGTCACACACACAGTTTGGTGAACATATTCAATAACTGATGAAGACCAGAACTGCAGGGACAAAATCAAACCAAACTGCCTCCAAATATGAAACGATTAATAATGAGATTACCAAAAATGCAAGATACAAACATTTAACTGCCTAAACAAGTTATCTATACAAGTTTATCAAGACAGGAGATAACAAAGCACCCTGCCAAACTCCATTACTGACATGAAAAGACACATATATAGTCCTATGCCATCTAACCCACAGAATGACTACATTAATGCAACAAAAAATATACATAATGAGTATATATACACAAAAGCAAATTCAATAGAAATCAACAGGGAATTAAATCCAACCTAACAGAAGAATTCTTTCATATGATCTGCTGTCAAACTGTGTAAAGTACTGTGTGTCTGATGTTTGGATGGCAGCAGTTGTATAAATGCTGTCAACACTGTTTAAACATGAATGTTGTTTTTCATGTTGTTGTCCACGCTTCTCTTATTTTGCTGATGATGCACTTCTCTTTATGGACCTGCAACAAAATCACAATAAATACAACTGATAAATATGTACTTGATACATTAACCCTTTAACATCATGAAGGCTGTTCCCAGTTATACTGAAGAATCAATGACATCTTTACTTTGCTCAAAGTGTTTTTAAATGCATTTAGACACCTATATTGACTGTAATTTGACCTCTATACTGACTTATATGTACCTCTGGTGTATTTAATAATAATCATGTGATACAATTTTAGTAAAATAATAATTCAAATGTAAATGACGCAGTATCTAAATAGCTAGTGTTGATATTTGTACCTGCAGTTGAATCTGGATTCACGTTACAGTAGTCAGAGCTCTCCTCTGGATCATCTCGTATTCCTGTTAAAACAATATGATAAAACAATTCAAGCTGTGTTTTACACTACACACAAAGTGCACTTTTGGGAATCACATACATGTATGGGTGTGACATTCGGCTGTCCACATACTTTTGGCCATGTAATATATGTACATTTGGGGATTGCTGGTTGAATTAACAATCAATGAATTCATTTTTGATGTTTCATATTTTGTGTACTCACTCCTCTTTCCAAGACCTCTGAGCTGAATCTGAGTTATGACATTTCTGTATTCATCTGCCCGTTCACCTGAAATTAGAACATTTTTACTGGCTTGAATTTCAATCACTCAGTTAAAATCATATCACTTTGGACTGCTCTGCATGAATCACAGTTTATACTGTACCACTTCCAGTGTTTCCAGAGCCACCGATTGTTTCATAGACACAATTATCACCTACAGGTCAGAAAAAAGCAAGACAACATCAAAATAGTCACTTTAAGTCCATAATACCATAGCACTTAATTTAGTTTAACATTGTTAAATCTGCAGCACAGAGAATTCTGTTATTATTATGAATATAATAACTAGATATGAATATAGAAGATTGTTAGAAATAGCTGTGAACGCTTTCAAGATTAGATGGGAAACTGACCATGGAGAAGAGAGGAGTATACTTGCTGCTGATTTTTATCTTGGTTGACAGTTTGGACTGTAGCAGAGCTCTGATTGGTTCTCTGAGACTGGATGAGCCTGAAACATGTAATAACAAATGTACTTAAGTAGTAATGTGTAAAAACCAGTAAAAGTAAAAAGTGAATATGTTTAAGATGAGACAAGAGAGTGTTGTACCAACCTGTGACAACATGTATCTGTGAAACAGACAGTAATTATTACATTTTGTTTTTCAAACTGAACCACTGCTCCACGTCATGACATCTGAATTCCTCCGTGATTTTTAATAAGCAGAGATTCATTTATCTCAAATAAACAGGAAAAGGTCTCACCCTTTGACTTTTTGTACCAACACAGCAGCAGCAGGAGAACAATCAGTAAGATACCACTGACCAGCCCAATGATGACCAGCACAGGAGATGGAGAGCTGGACGCTGCAATGATAAAGAATAAGTATTAATGAACTTTATCTATGAAAGGATTACACAAGAGGGGATCAAAATCACATCAAGGGTCTAGTGGGCAGCATGACTGACAGCAGATCAGTGATATGGAAAAATGCATCATCAACAACATTGAGTGACTTTTGTGCTCTTTTCTGATTAATTCTAGTCAGGCTGTACTGAGGAAGGTGTTTGTATATTTATGAGTGGTCGTCTCTCCCATTGACTTAGAGAGACTTAGGTACATCAGCAGCAGCTAATTTGTCTTTTCTTTCCATTTTTATTTTTAACTTCTATCACCAGGACTAAATTATTAGTTATTGACTTACAGTAGAGAGTCTTGTGGACAGTGGAGATGAACATTTTTGCTCCTTTAAAAAAACAAATATTTGTGTGAAAACCATCAAAAAAGAAAAGGTTCTACTACCACTACCACATAACTGCACAGGTGTTACCCAGTGGTTTACACAGACTTGAGGCTGTAATCGCTGCCAAAGGTGCTTCAACTAAGTACTGAGTTAAGGGTCTGAATACTAATGTCAATGTGGTATTTAAGTTTTTTCTTGGAATAAATATGCAAACATTTATAAAATCTTGTTTTGCTTTGTCATTATGGGGTGTTGAGTGTAGACTGACGAGGGAATAAATGAATGTAAATTATTTATTAGCATGAGGCTGCAACACAACAAAATGTGAAAAAGTGAAAGAGTCTGAATACTTTCTGAATGCACTGTGAAGTAATACACCTTTCACTGCTAATCATGTGTTTACTTTTGTAATTGTATGTGTCATTATTGAATACCCTAATGTATAAAATAACTTCTCTCACACAAACTAATAAGTTAAATCAGCTGAAACTAAGCCAACTTCTAATTCATTACTTTTCTATCTCAGACTGTAACACAGCTTAAAATAAAAAGCTGCAGAAACAGTTTTAATCACACTCACATTTTACTGACATCCAACTCTCTGGTGACGTCCAACTCTGCCGACCTTGTGACTCTTTTCCTTCACATTTATAAAAGCCTTCATCTGACTTTGACACTGCAGGGATCATCAGCTCCCTTCTGGTGTCATTTTGGATGAGTTTGCCATTTTTATAGAAATCCACATTAGAAAGAACATTTTCTGTCTTCAACTTGCAGCCAAGAGTAACAGACTCTCCCTCAGTCACAGGATGGACAGGGCTCACCAGGATCATATCATCATCTGTACAACAGTCAAAGAATAGCACGTTTTGTTCAGAGATCAGCTGGTGCAACAAGTTGACATACAAGGATAAGAATACATCTAAAATTAATATTTTTCAGTTGTTTTTACAGATGCATACAGATGAGCAAAAAGCACTTGTTTCAACTTCACTCGTACAGATCCCCCTTACACCAGGTCTTTTGGTGATTGGGGATGTGGAATTTTATAGAGAAAATGTTGACTGTTTACCTGAGCAGCCAACCTTCATCATATGTCACTATGTTCTTACTGCAAACTGAATGATGGAAAAGGTGGCACTGTGGTGATGTACATGGTTAAAATTACAGCTATACTGAATGTTGAACACATTAAGAGCTTTTATATTTGTTGGCAGCCAATGTGAACTGTGTGGCAGTGTGCTACAGAGGGTCTACTGAGGGAACATCTGCTTATTTTGATAGCAGGTGTAGCTGAGGAGCCAAGCTAGAGCCAAATAACTCTACAGCTACAAGTCTAAAATAAATGGTGGGTGGCTATTGTCATAAAGACGTCAGTGAGCAATAAAATCTATGTGACATTTTCTTGGATAAAATTGAGAAATGACACTTAAATGAACTAAAGCTGTTGAGTTTGTTTAATGGTTTATAAAAGAGACTTCAAGTTTAAGTCATTTTGAAAAGAAGAGTTTCTTTCTTGAAAAGGTTTTAGAGAAACTTGTTTTGTTTACAAAGGAAGTGAGTGAAGCCACTAACACTATTAAAAACATACACTATTGGATACTACTGATAAAGACTGGCATTTACTTTTCAAAAGATAGACTGGACCTACTTAGGCTGAATCTACAGGACGTAGAATAAATTAGTTTGGTTAATGTTAGTCACCTACAAAACTATATAATGGAGTATTGAAATAATTCAGATACAAAGAAAAGTGATTAAAACTCACTCTGTCCAGTGATGTTGACTGCACTGCTGAACTGTCCTGTTTCAGACTCACACCAGAACACTGCATCAATGAACTGTAACTCATGGATGTTGCATGTGGATCCAGTCATTGTCCCCCAGGAAGAACAATATGACAAGTAGCCAGATTTAGAAAACCTCCTCACTCTCCACTCAGTAGAGTTTCCCTCACAGCTCAGTGACACAGACTCTCTGGTGAAGTGCTGCACTCTGTCAGGACTCACTGCGAGAGACGCTGCTGAATGAAGATCTGAAAAACAACATGTAACGAGGGAACAAACAAAGCATAAAATAATTAAGATGATGATAATGCAAACAATCCTTTGGTTTTATTGTGCTTTGATTCTTTGTATTTGTTGGTGAATAGAAACAAAAGGTCACAGACCTCTAATAGAGGTTTATAATGGAAATAAACATTTAGGTTTATTGTGGATTTAATCATTTTCATTGTTGAGGCTTAAACGGTTCTGAATTGTGTAACAGTGTAACACAGTGCACATTTGTGCCATTAGGACAGAGGTGATACTGTTACGATTTGCCATAGGCAGCAGGGGAAGAACCCAAACGCAGACAAAAAGCAGGCTGAGTGGTGCTGATCGATGATTTATTTAATACAACAATGAGCTTATGCACAAAAACAGGAACACAGAACAAAGCACAACACAACAGGAACTCAAGGAACCAGGAAAACTCAACACTCAGAGACTCAGAGAACCAAGAAAACTGAAACTCAGAGAACGAACCGACAAAGGACAAAGCAAGGGGACCGGTATATATAGGGAAGGGCTAACGATGGAAACAGAGGCAGGTGAGAGATGAGACAGGTAAACCTAATCAACACTGGCAGGAAAAGAACAAAGACAGGAAGTAAAAAGCACACAAGAAAACAATGATTTCAAAATAAAACTCAGTCTAGAAACACACAGTCTAAAATAAGTTCTTCATGGGTCATGACAGATACATGTATGCAAACTGCAGAGGAATCTATACTTCACAGAAGGCAGAAATGCAAAGGTGCATAAATTGCATTTCTGCCCTCTGTAACTTTCACTTTAAGACAGACAGACAGTAGAGAACAATACCAAAATTGACAAATACCCTATTAAAACTAAAAGTCCTGCATTTAAATGTTTGGGGGAACGAGAGAAGGAAACAAGAAAACATAGTCAGAAGGAAGTAAGAAAAAAAAAAAAATGATGAAAGAAGGACAGAAGAAAAGGAAAATGAAGGAAGGAATGGATGGAAAGAAAGAAGAAAGTACCAGTGCCTCAACCTTATACTAAAGTACATATTTAAGTAAATGTGTTTATTTGTTTTCCTGGTGGCATGTGTTCAAATTAAACACATACGTCTTTAGATAAAAATTAAAATATGAACTAACAGAAATAAAGAACATTTAAGGTTTCTAAACATGTAATGAAGTAGCTTTAACAAGATGGGTTATGAATTTCCCGATTCAAAGGTTTGAACAAATGTGCACAACAATTATATGTCAGGATGAAAAGGGGGTCAGGAGATTCATTAATGTTAAAATTGTTTGGAAAACTGAACATTTGACCTGATGCTGGTGTGAGGGGAAAAGGTCATAGGGTCACCACAATAAATACATTTCATCCATTGTGCGAGCATGGAAAAGTCAAAACATACTGACCTGCAGACCAGACAAACTTAGATTTACTGTAACGAGTGTAATACACTGGATCTCCTCTTCCAGCTCTGCACACATATCCTGCTGTGTGTGTCTGTCCATCAACGATGTAGGAATCCTGTTCAGTCCCAC
>VMKM01004789.1:0-12474 GCA_008360985.2 Macquaria ambigua | reverse complement strand
AGGCAGATGACCGCCCACCCAGAGCCTGGTTCTGGTTCTGGTTCTGCTCGAGGTTTCTACCTGTTAAAGGGAGTTTTTCCTTGCCACTGTCGCCTAGTGCTTGCTCATGGTGGGAACTGTTGGGTCTCTGTAAATATAAAGAGTCGGTCTAGACTTGCTCTACTAGAAAAAGTGCCCTGAGATAACTTTGTTATGATATGGCGCTATATAAATAAAACTGAATTGAATTGAATTGAATTTGTCTCCTACACACCAAACCTGCAGAGCTGAACAGCTACATTGATTTATTAATTGATCAATCAATGAATTATAATATATTAAGGGGTTTTAATAGATTATCTGGGTTTTACTCTTTAAGTTGACCAAATTACATGAACGCCATCTTATCTGATGGGATGGCTTTCGTTTTTTTTAAAAGGTTTTTCCTTCTTAAAACCCCCCCATACCTAAAAATATTCTCTGTTCATTTATCCATTAATTATCCCCTTAATAACCAATTAAGATACCTTATTTATATCATTATTAATGGGCAAATTTGTGGGATTTTAAGGTACGAAGTTAAGGAATTCAGGTTGATAGAGGTTGGAATAAAACTGTTTAATATCTTTTTGCATTAAAACTAAAACAGACCCAGAACCAAAGGTTACACGGCTGTCCACACACTTTTGGCCAGCTATCAAATCCAATGACCTGCATTAAATGTAAATTCTGTCTGTCTGTCTGTGCAGAGAGGGTTCAGTGATGATGCAGATCGATGTGGACTCGGTCAGCGGAGGTCTCTCCCTGAATGAAAACTTCTTGGTGGATTTTGGTAAAGAACCTGACGGTCCGGTTCTCGCCCACGAGCTCAGGTATCCTGGAGGAGATTGCACGTCTGACATCTGGGTGTAAACCATCGACGACACGCTCTGGAGGATTTGTATTAAAATGAATCCAGAACATGAATGTGTTGAAATAAAGAAAAAGTTCTACAGTTTCTCTCTTCAGTGAGTCGCTGCAGAACGCTGCCTCGTTCCTCCCCTTCACTGTTTCGCAGGTCAATACATCCATCGATCAGTGGGTCACATTACCGATCACTTCCAGGTCACATTTAGACTCTGAGCTCCTCAGAGTCCTTCCTTTCATTTTCCAGGTAAAACACCTGCAGACTAAAGAGACCAAAGACCAAACAGACACATTTAAATAAAAGAAGTTACAACAGAATCAAGACTTTAACTTTAAAATCAGACAAACACAGAAACGGCTTGAATTAAAAGCAGACCGGCAGCTTGGTTCACACCTGTGGACCAGAGTCTGGACTCTGACCATGAGAGGTCTGGATGCTTCACAGCAGAGCAGACATTTATAAACCAACAGTAGGGTTTTAAAGTCAGTGGAAGAACTTGTGAGGACTCCTGGTCCTGGTCCTGGTCTGTAGAGTTCTAAATCAGCTGCATCACTGGGATCATTTGAAGATATTTAAACATTTGAATTCTTTGTGAAAGAAACAAGAAATAAATAAACTGAAAGATGACAAATCTTTAACTTAAACCATCAAACATCAGAACATTCAGAGCCTCATTATTAATATTATTGATCATTTAGCTTCAGATTATTAATCAAGATTATTTATCATTTAGCAATATTAATAATCAATATTATTGATCATTTAGTGTCATATTAATCATTTAGTGTCATATTATTAATCAATATTATTGATCATTTAGCTTGGTATTATTAATGTTGGGTTTCTTCTGTGTGAACTTCTAAATAAATAAACTAATATTCATTCATGTATTTTACTGTGAGTGTGTTTTGCCTTCAGGTAACAAACCGACCAATCAGGTCTCAGCCTGAGCCTCAGGTACAGGTCTCAGGTTTGTGTCTCCTGTAGTGCCTCCTGCTGGTCACACAGTGAACACAGCAGAGTCTCAGAACAGAGATCCATACGACCAGTTAACAGATATTTATTTATCTGTTTATTGAAATACATTCATTTAAAAAATACAAAATCAGACATGAAGTCAGCAAACATCGAAATATTCATCCAACAACTGATGTGTGTTTTTATGATTATTTTCTTTCTTTTTTATTTATTTTCAACTCCATGAAAATAACAAGGTGCATTTAATGTCCTTCAAATTTGAAATAAATAAATGAAACAACTGATGAAGACCATGAGATGCAAGTGAAAGCCAGTAAAGTGGAGTTAAGTTAATTTTATTTTTGTCAAAATATTCACAGTTTTTAGTGTTTTCTGTTTTAGCAGAATTATCCTCAGTTACAGTGAGACACAATATTCATTGATCCTCCAAAAGTACTAAAGTACCTCGAAATGAAGAAAAGACCAGATCAGACTATTGATCCTCAGAGGGTAAACACACACACACACACACACATATATATATATATATATACACACACACACGTACTGTGTAATATACACACACTACACATGATATAATGTAATATAATAATTTATTACCTGGTGATTTAAGGTAACACAAGTACAAACTGGACCTAGTAGTAAATCCGGCTCCTCTCCAGTCCAGCAGGTGGCGGTGCTGTACCTGAAACCGACAGGAAACAGCAGAAGAAGAAGGAGAAGGAAAAGGCGCCCCCTGCTGGGCGTTAGCTGTTGTTGACATGAAGATCAGAGAGCATCAATGGAGGAGACTAACTGGAAATAAAACATCATTTCAAACCCACTAAACTGTAACCAGGTAAGAGCGACTCACCTGGAAACACACAGACACGTCACTGAACCTGAAGAACTAACCTGTGACTGTGACGGAGCTAACGTTAGCTTAGCATACAGCTTTAAAACCAGATGAGCGGAGTTAGCAACAGTTGGCCTGATATCTGCCGGCTAATGCTAACACGGACCGGACCGAAACACGAGCTAACACTGCGCAGTGAACGGAGTTTCGCTTAGCTTGTAGCTAGTTAGCTTCCGAGTATTCACTTTGATCTCTAAGCTAACCAGTTGCGGGACGATGCTAATGTTTAGTTAACTGGTTAACGGTAATAGCTTCATACGTACCTCTACAGTAAGCTAACAGCCTGTTTATAACTGAGCTGTAAACTGTGAGCTAACGCTAAAGCTAATGATTCAGTCGCTTCTTGTTAACTGTGGGTTAGCTTCAAATACAAAGCTAACGAAGGCTCACGAGCTTTTGGAAGGTTTATTTTCTATCTGCCACCTCCACTCTGAGTTAGCTTAGTGCTAATCTAGGCTAACATCAGCTGACTCTCCGGCTAGCAAGATGATTTACCAAACTGAAAGAGTGTTTGTATAAATGTGTTTTTACTGGAGTTTAATAGAAGTTTAATAGTTTCAGAGACGATCTGTTCCAGCAGCTAATGTTCTCCTGCTCACTGAGAGCAAAGTTCACAGTTTATCTGAAGCTGAGATGAAGTTTGGACACATCAGGTCCTCCACAGTGACTGGAAGAGTCTCCTCAGTGTCTCTGTGCTCATCAACAGGCAGCTGGTCTGCAGCTTGTCCACCAGAGAGACCATAAAACGCCCTCATCAGCACATTTCAGTCACTGCTGTAAAAACACCATCACAAATAAAGATGATCAGATCTTCTTAACTCTCAAATACAGACCTACCAACAGGTACGCATTTTGACATCAAAGTACACTGGCACGATTTATCTCTCTAAAGTACGCAAAAAGCTGGTGACGCCTTGTGCGTTTGACCAATTGTGCAGTACTCAAGTCAAGTAAAAGAAGAAAAAGAGTTCGACCAATAATAGCGCCGGATTCGTTCCCGTCGCCTTGATTTGATTAACAAATGCGTAATGTAATTTCAAGAGACTAACTAGGATCCGCAAATCGACAGCAACACAATTGATTTGATCCCTCTGGTTCCCCTTCTCACTCCAGTTCCTCTTTGAACTCCTTTGCTAAGGTAGACGGACTGGGGGGGGGCGATACGTTGTGAATTGAGTTAAGCTAACGTTACGTACGTATTTGAAAGCTAGCTTGCTTGGTCACCATTCATTAAGTTGGCAAAGTAAGTTATATTGTCGCAGATGGTTAAACGTGACTTTTCATAGTATTCGTAATGTTAATTATTGCAGCCAAACGCGTAATCGTAATGAGAGGAGCAGATCGTGGCAGCCTCGGCTGAAAAACGCGCCACAGAAATTCCTATAAAGTTCCCGGGAGAGACGGCCATGCCTCCGGATCTCCAGACCGCCCCACCATGCATCCTGCAGAGTAATTTTCAGAGTAATGTTTATGTATTGGCAAGTGTTGTGAATTAAAAGGGATAAAATTACAACAAAAATGACAATACTAGCTATATATTCAGGTAAATCCCCAGAATGAAAATAACATCAAGTGGTCATGTTGGGGTAAGATGTAATGAGGGAGAGCTGTGTTAACTTATATTTTCTGACAATAGGAATATGACAGTAATGGATAATAATATAATAAATAAACCCCACACACACACACACTTTTTAGACTGCAGACAACATATGGAAGGGACCAAACATAAGAAAATGAAAAACATAACAGTGTCAGTCCCTAAGATCAACACGACATTTTTCAGACAACAGGATTTGCAGCCAATCCTGGCGGAGACACTGTTCACAAACTTCATCGTTGAGCACAGTTTGCTGTTATCTGCAGCTGACCATGCTGGACCAATATTTAAAAAGATGTTCACTGGTAGCCAAACTGTCAGGCAATATGGCTGTACAGATGTACATGAGCTGAAATTTTTTTTGGCATAAGGAGGTACTCCAAGACTTTCTTCAAGGTTGGCAGGTCTGCAAATATCAAAACTCCACAGTCAGTCGGCTGCAATTAAAAGTTTGAATCATGAAAATCATTTTAATTCTCAGCTCAAAGCGTTTGGTAGAGCAGAAACCAGATTCAGTGGATGTAGCAGTGAGCAGGTGTGTTGATGCTCGTTGGCTGAATGTGCAGGAGTTTTGGGTCAGATGTTCAGTTTAATGAACGTGGCATTGATCAGAGAAACTGATTCTCTGAATTATTGACAGGTTGATTGATAATGAAAATGTGACACATTTCTGTTTAATTAAAACATTTATTCATTATTAATTTAAATCATGTAGAAAACATCAAGCCTTAAAGCCAGTCTGGATGTTCTGGACCCCCCCCCCCCAATCTGTTCAGAGGGATTACAGGACGTGTGTGTGTGTGTGTGTTAGCACTGCATTTATTAGCAGCAGCAATCGTGTCAGTGTGTGATTGTTTCACGGGTTTTTATTCTTTATATAAAAATAATTTCTTTTTCTGAGGTTGTAACCACCTCTCATAGTCTTCATCAGTGGACGATGAAGGCTCAGCTGTTGTCATGTGACCTCATTATGATTTTGGGTCATCACATGAAGCATCAGACCCCAGAGGAAGGTTCAGCTGCTGACCTCACATCTGGGGGCTAACATCAGGGTTAGCTTCCCCAACGGGCTAACAATTGATTCTTCTGCCAGTTCTCCATTTATTGATTAATCCCTTTGTCTATAATAAAGCCTATTTTAATTCCCTGCAGTCCAAATGTCTGTTGTTGTTTTGTCCATCCAGCGGTCCTCTGACCTCTGACCTCTGATGACCTCTGACCTTGTCTCTGTTTCAGTGGAGGAGGGTGGAGCGTCCCAGCGGCCATGATGGAGGACACGGAGCCGGAGCTTTCCCCCGGCCCCTATGATCAGAACAGCCCCTCCCTCTCCCTCTCCTCCTCCCCTTCCCTTTCCCTCCCCTCCACCCCCTCGTCCTCCTGTGGCCCCCCCCAGGCCGTCACTCCTCCCCTGGGTGTCATCAGTGAGGGCGTTGGGGAGCTCAGCCTGGTGATCGACGCTGAGGTGGCCCACCGGGCGTGTCAGGAAGTCCTGCAGAAGGTGAAGCTGAAGCAGGTGGACGGTGATGTCACTGGCCTACAGAATGGGGAGGGGCCTGACCTGGATAACCCCGCCCCCCCAGCTGCCGCTCTGAAACCACTGAAGATCCACGAGGAGGAGAACGACCCCGAGGGCCCGGCCCCCGGCTCGGTGAAGAGTGCCCGGCGGCGGCAGAGACACAATCCCTCCAAACAGTCGTGGCTGCTCCGCCTGTTTGAGTCCAAGCTGTTTGACGTTTCCATGGCGATCTCCTACCTGCACAACTCGAAGGAGCCCGGCGTCCAGGCGTACATTGGAAACCGGCTGTTCAGCTTCCCCCATGAGGAGGTAGACTTCTACCTGCCGCAGCTGCTCAACATGTACATCCACATGGACGAGGACGTCGGAGATGCCATCAAGCCATACGTGGTGGGTGTGGCCTGCACAGGGGGCAGGGCTTAACAGCATGTTATCAAACCTGTGTCCAGCTTTCAATCTGTTTATTCAGTCTCTCTTATTGGATGATTGAGTGTTCTTTACTTAATAGCCACTCACTGGCTTTTTCTGGAACACCCCCCCCCCCCCCCAGCCCTGTCACACACCAACACCTGCAGAAAAAAACCGTCAGAAGGGTTTTACTTTCCTGTGAAGAACTTTACAACCTCTGTTGGTCTGTTAGTGTGAGCCTTTAACTCCTGTGTATTGTCTTCAGGTTATGTTGGTGTAAACTGTGCCTTTAACCCCTGCGTGTTGTCTTCGGGTTATGTTAGTATGAGCCTCTAACCCCTGCGTATTGTCTTCAGGTTCACCGCTGCAGACAGAGCATCTCCTTCAGCCTGCAGTGCGCCTGGCTGCTGGGAGCGTACTCCTCCGACATGCACATCTCCACACAGCGTCACTCTCGAGGAACCAAGCTGAGGAAACTCATCCTGTCTGATGAACTCAAACCTGCGGGACCTCGAGCTCGCAGGGACCCTCTGACTCTGACTCCTTTCTGTCCTGTGACGTCCCCCGCCGCCGGCCCCGGGCCCCTGGGGGGAGAACACGGCCTGTCGCCCTCCAAACGCACACACCAGCGCTCCAAATCCGATGCCACAGTCAGCATCAGTCTGAGCAGTAACCTGAAGAGAACAGCCAGCAACCCAAAGGTGGAGAGCAGCCAGGACGAGGTAACAGCCTGCAGCCTGCTGCTCAGGGTTCACTGTTTATTCACCTGCTAGAAGCAACAAACAGCAGGCTGAACGTAACCACAGCAACGCTCATTTGATGAAGAATGTTTGTTTTTTTATGACGAAAATGAAACTAAATAGTGTCAAAAGAGTTCAAACTGCTGCTCCTGAAGTCCATAAAAGGGCGTATTAATAATAATAATAATAATAATGATAATATTAATGATAATGATGAAAATGATAATGATAATAACAATATTAATAATAATGATGATGATGATAATAACAATATCAATTATAATATTAGTTATAATAATAATAACGATAATATTAATGATGAAAATAATAATGATGATGATAATTATGATGATAATAACAATATTAATGATGATAACAATAATAATAATAATAATAATAATAATAATGATAATAATGTAGATGTGTTGGTAATATAGAAACAGATGTTAACATGAAGTTGTTAACAGCACAACAACCTTTAAAGTGAATCAAAGTTTTTTAATGTAACAAACTGGTCCTGATTCTTGACGTGAATCTGAGTCCTGGTCCTCTAAACCCTCTGACCGCTGACCTCTGACCCCTCAGGACAGCGGCTCCAGCTCGGACAGTCTGGAGTTTGAGACTGGCCCCGTAAGTTCACCAGCGTCACGTTTCTCTCTCCAGGGTGCATTGTGGGAAATGAAGTGTGTGATGGAGGCTCTGGGTTCTGGTTCTGGTTCTGGTTCAGGGTGAGGTGAAGTCCCAGACGTTCAGCTCAGATGGAAATCAAACCCCTGAAGTGGCTGCTCGTCTGTGGACTTGACCGTCACCTCCAGTGATTCTGTCTGTTGGATCCAATCAGCTGTTTGATGCTGTGGGCTAATCAATCAGGACTCGCACTGATCAATCCATACGGTGATGATCCGGACTCATGTTTCCTCTCACTGACCGTGTGTGTGTGTGTGTGTGTAGTATCCGTACTGTAGTACTGGACAGCCAATCACGCCCAGCAGGTGTGACCCGGTATAGGCAGGTGGATGGGTGTTAGCAGTGTGTAGCTGTTTACAGGTGTTCTGGTACCAGGTGTATTCCAGGTGCACAGTGATGCTGCTGTGGTAACCGGATGGACAGAACATTAAACATGTAGTCTCACCAGTTCAGTGTGTCTTAACAGCTGGGAGGGACTCTGCCATGTACAGGTGAGCAGACAGGAGTCCAGGTGAACCGAGTCTATGACAGCACGGAGACGTGATGTTGGTGTTTGTCCTCGTATGTCCAGAGCCCCCCCGAGGAGACACAGGCAGATACTTAAACCACAAATACTGAGTCCTCTAATAACACCCCCCCCTCCTCTCTCTGTCTCTCTCCTTGCCTGTCTGTCTGCCTGCCTGTCTTGCAGCCGGTGCGTCTGGCTCCTCAGAGGGAATTCATCAAGTCTCTGCTGGGGATCGGGAAGCGTCTGGCCACGCTGCCCACCAAAGAGCAGAAGACCCAGCGTCTGATCTCCGAGCTGTCCCTGCTCAACCACAAGCTGCCGGCTCGAGTCTGGCTGCCCACGGCCGCCTTCGACCACCACGTGGTCCGAGTGCCGCACACTCAGGCCGTGGTGTTGAACTCCAAAGACAAGGTGGCTGACATACACACACACACACACACACACACACACACCTTGTGTGGAAAGGGTTAGGGTGTCAGACAGACTGGGGGGGGCGGGTCAAATGACTTGGTGTAAAGTCTCCAAAAAGCTAAAAACACAGGTTGAAGTCTGTGCTTTTAGTGGTTGCGTTGAGAATAAAGCTGGCAGGTGTTACAGGTGTGATTCTTACCTGAAGTCTGAAGTCAGGGACGTCTCTGTGTTAACACATCTCACTCTTCTGTTTTTCATTCACAGGTTTGATTGACTTTTTCTTTTGAATGTTCAGATATAAATACTGTTCATTATGGGATGCAGGTTCATGTTAAACATTAAACTGGAAGAGATATTTTATCAAACGTCCATTTAAAGCAGGAAATGAAGCCATAACAGATATTCTTATGACATCACACGCTCAGCTGTGACACGATGACCTCAGCCGGTCATGTGACCTGTGTTGACCTCTGTGACCCCTCAGGCTCCGTACCTGATCTACGTGGAGGTTCTGGAGTGTGACAACTTTGAGACGTCCAGCGTTCCCATCCGGATCCCAGAGAACCGGATCAGGAGCACTCGTTCTGTGGAGAACCTGCCGGACTGCGGCATGACGGCGGAGCAGAGAGCCGGCAGCTTCTCCACTGTCCCCAACTACGACAACGATGATGAGGCTTGGTCTGTGGACGACATCGGAGAGCTGCAGGTGGAGGTGAGAGGTCATCAGTATCACAGGACGTTCACTAAATCTTCCTAAATAATATAAAATAATATTCACAATATCACAAATATGCAGATTATGATGTGAAAGCTGTTTAAATGAGTTAAGATGGAGGGAAACACACTGACCAGCACTCAGTGGAGCATTGATGGAGACGTAGAGCTGGTAGTCAGAGGTACCGTCTGTCTGTCTGTCTGTTTGTCTGTCTGACTGTCCTTCCTTCCTGCAGCTCCCAGAGATCCACACCAACAGCTGTGATAACATCAGTCAGTTCTCAGTGGACAGTATCACCAGTCTGGAGAGCAAAGAGCCGGTGTTCATTGCTGCTGGAGACATCAGGTCTGTATACACGCAGTACATGCAGTACACACAGTACAGTCTACAGGATCCAGATGTTTACAGAGGTTCTTAACAGTCCTGACAGCAGACGTCCTGTCACAGTTCGACCAGCTGTCAGTCACTAACAGTCAGTGAGTGAATCTGGTCTGGTGTCAGATCTGCTCAGTGGTATCTGAAACCAGAGACTGATCCTGGATCACACAGAACATGTGGAGACATGAAGCAGCTGTCAGTCAGTCAGAGGAGTCGAATATGAACTCAGTCTTGTAGAAGAATCGAATGTGTGTGTAACGCTGTCCTCTGCATGTTTTAGGCGGCGTCTGTCGGAGCAGCTGGCTCAGGCCCCCACCACCTTTAAACGGGACCCCGAGGACCCGTCGGCTGTGGCCCTGAAGGAGCCCTGGGAGGAGAAGGTCCGGTAGGTGAAGCTCAGGGTGGAAGGTTTTCCTAAAATTCCCAGAAATATGTCAGAATATAAGTCATACTGGTTACAGCAGTGTGTACGATCAGCTTTGTACCGCTGACATGAGCACATTGTTCTATTTGAACTGTAATTCTGTTTCAGCTGCCACTTCGACTTCTTTCAGCGCTTCAACGTTTCCTTTTACATCTTAAACTTCAGCTACAACTGTTTCAACCTTTCACTTTTGCCTTTTTTAAGTTTTCCCTTCTTTTAATTCCTGATTTCTTTGTCCTTTCTCCATCATGTCCGCCTCTGTAGGTTTCTGACTGTAGGTTTCTGACTGTAGGTTTCTGACTATGTTTCTGACTGTAGGTTTCTGACTGTAGATTTCTGAATGTTTGTTTCTGACTGTATGTTTCTGACTGTATGTTTCTGACTGTAGATTTCTGACTCCTGTGTTTCCCTGCAGGAGGATCAGAGAAGGATCTCCTTACGGTCACCTTCCTAACTGGAGGCTGCTGTCTGTTATTGTTAAATGTGGAGACGACCTGAGGCAGGAGCTGCTCGCCTTCCAGGTGCTGCAGCAGCTCAAGGTAACACTGTGACATCACCAACATCACATGATCAAAACACACTGAGAACTACTGACCAATGAAACACAGTACACTCTTTTCCTCTTCCTTCAAACCTCTCTTCCTCTCCTTATCTCCTCTCATCTCCATCCTCCTTTCTTCCTCCTCATCGTCATTGTACTCCTCGTCTTTTTCTTCTTCTATGTATTCATTTTCCTTCTGCTCTTCTTCCTCATCCTTTCCTCCTCTCCCTCCCTCCTTATATCTTCAGTTAAAATTTGACTTTTATTTATTTGCACAGCTTAAACTCAGACAGGTAAAACTGAAAATGATTGTTCAAAGAGACGGAAAAGCCCAAAGATATAAAGTGATATTCATGCGGTCACAGACGTCAGTATGTATCTAAGTTCTGAGCATGGTTCTCCTCCTGCAGTCTATCTGGGAGCAGGAGCGTGTCCCCCTCTGGATAAAGCCCTATAAGATCCTGGTGTTGTCGTCGGACAGCGGGATGATTGAGCCTGTGATGAACGCCGTATCCCTCCACCAGGTGAAGAAACAGAGCCAGCTGTCTCTGCTCGACTACTTCCTGCAGGAACACGGAGCTCCGACCACCGAGGCCTTCCTGTCCGCTCAGAGGAACTTCGTCCAGAGCTGCGCCGGATACAGCCTCATCTGTTACCTGCTGCAGGTCAAAGACAGGTGAGATGATGACATCACATGTCTGCCAGTCACCTCCTCAGCTCCACCTCCGACCGTCTCAGCTGGAGTCTGAAGTGTTCCATTCCTCTATGATTGAGTGATTTATTGCAGGATAACTGATAATCTTTTTAAACTCAGTGATGCTGTGACCTCTCGCCCTCCTCTGTCCATTCAGGCATAATGGGAACATCCTATTGGACGCTGAAGGTCACATCATCCACATCGACTTCGGCTTCATCCTGTCCAGTTCTCCCAAGAACCTCGGCTTTGAAACATCCGCCTTCAAACTCACCGCAGAGTTTGTGGACGTGAGTTTTCTTATCTTAGCAGGTTTTCAGCAGTCATAAGGTCACTGTCATAGTGGGCACTGACGGGGTTCTGGTGTTTCTTTAGGGGGTTCTGGTTTAGGAGGTTCTAGTGTTTCTTTAGGAGGTTCTGGTGTTTCTTTAGGGGGTTCTGGTTTAGGAGGTTCTAGTGGTCCTTAGACCCTTGACAAGGAAAAACTCCCCAAAAAAAGCCTTTAATGGGAAGGAGGAGCAGCAGAGGATTCCTCTGCAGGACGGACAGGAAATAGATGTCACATGAACAGAAAAAGAGAGTAAAGTTTGGACAGAATATAGATAGATTATAAACATATATGAAGATTATGGATCTGAGGACGTTGAGCAGCTTCAGGTGTCACAAACACACCTGCTGAGAAGTTTCTAACAAACATTAGTTTATCATTAGTTTAACATTATTAAACATTAGTGTGGACCCCAGGAAGACTAGCTGATAGCTATGGAATCAGCTAATGGGGATCCTTTAAATAAACAAATAAAATAGAGCCTGTGGTTATTATTATTGCTATTATTATAATTATAGTAAAATGCCAACACAAACTGTAAGAATGATACTGAAACTGTGTATGTGTGTGTGTGTGTGTGTGTGTGTGTGTGTGTGTGTGTGTGTGTGTGTCAGGTGATGGGGGGTCCAGACGGCGACATGTTTAACTACTATAAGATGTTGATGCTTCAGGGTCTGATCGCAGCCAGGAAACACATGGACCGAGTCCTGCAGATAGTGGAGATCATGCAGCAAGGTGAGGACACACACACTCTCACACACACAC
>VMKM01004788.1:0-12476 GCA_008360985.2 Macquaria ambigua | reverse complement strand
CACACACACACACACACACGCACACACACACACACACACTGCGCTGGGAGTTTATAACTTAATCTATCAGTTATTACAGTTTAACAGTAAAGCTGCTGCAGAGAGACAAACTCTTACAGTAACATACAGTTAGCTTGTTGTGCAGACATTATGGTTCTGTTATTATAAGAGATATTAAATACACATTTTATTTTGTTGCTGGTTGAATACACAGATACTCTGTTATACTTTAAATAATTACTTTCTGTGGCCCCTGATTAAGCTACACTGACTTTTATTGATGTTATTGTTTGATTTATTACGTTTAAATACTTTATTATTTTTTATATTTAATTTAAATCATTTACCTTTTCATATTTCACCTGATTGATATCTATTTTCCCCTCCACATGTTGGAATATTGAATAGTACAAGAATGTTGTGAATGTGAACGTCTGCATGTTTTTAATGTTCAATAAAAAGTAAAGTAATAAAAAAGGACGCCGTCGCCACCTGGTGGACACACAACCTAACTGCGTCCTTTACTGTCCCTCCTCTTTCCTCCTTTCCTTTCCTCACCTCCTCTCTCCACTCCACTTTCAATCTCCTACATAAAGGAAGTCATTATTGTCTATAGGATATTCAGATAACACGTTATATAAAACAGGACTGCTGTGTAATAAAGGTTAGAGATGCTGCTATAATAAACGTGAAGTAAAAGCTGTTTTAAATGACAAATGATCGTTTTTCAAGCTGAGGACAAATATGTTCAAACTGACGTCACCTCACAGAACGAAGGCAAAAATAGAAAATGGAGAGTGCGTCTTTGTTGTCAGCGTGTTGAGATGAGCTGCACAGCTTCCTCTATTATCCAACAACCTGCCTGTTATATAACAGAGAGGAAGAACTGCAGAGAGGAGGAGGAGGAGGAGGCTATATTAGGGTTAGACTGATATCAGGGTCGATACCGGCCATTCATTCATACTCCAGTCTGACTGATGCTGAATCTATATTTACTACAGGACTGCTCAGTGTTACACTGGCTGAATGTACGTCCAGAGATGGAAATCTGGTTTTAGATGATAATCTTTAGAAAACACTTAAGAGATTTTGGGGGGATTTTTTGGCATAAAAATTGACAAATTTAAAGACACTGCTGAAGCGCTAATAAATTATAATTATAAATTAAAGGTTTAAAGCAGAGTGTCCCCTAAAAAACTGCACTGTTCATGACACCCCAGAATATGAGCGTGTTAAATGAATCCCATAACATACTGACCATTTTTCCAATTCTTAGAGCCTGACCGAAGCTTTTTTGACAGCGACGTTTCAGCATTTTTGGGACGTTTTGCACTAAATTTAGTTAATTTGAAGGGCATTGTTGCGACCAAAGGATCAGTCAGGTGAACAGTCTTTAAAAGTGTTGACCTTTAAGCGACAGGAAGTTCCTTTTCACACTGCTTTTCTTTAGCAGTCAACTGTAAGAGAAGATCGAGTGTGTGACTGTGTTTGCTTAAACCTGCTTTGGTTTTAGTTGTCAGCTAGCATGCTTGACTTGCTAGCTGAAGTAGTTAGCTTGACATCTAGCTTCAGGGGATCATAAATACAGTTCAGCACATTCAAGCAAGATTTAGATGCAAAGTTATAATTTTCATGTTAGGTTTCAGATTTGTTGTGTCCCATGACAGTTAAAATAAGGATTTACAGAGGCCTTTCCTCCCTGACAAGAATGAAAATGGAGGGAAAAAAATTCAAAAACAGCATGAAAGTTATGATTCTGCACACTCAAGAAATAATGTCTTCAGATTGAAAAGTCATTTTTGTAGTCGTGGGAAAACAGCAGCACAGTTATATTTCATACATTCAGACATTAAGGCCAAGACGAGGATAAAAAGAGGTTTTTCTTCTTTTGTCTCAGTTAAATAACTGGACCTGGAACCAGGACTTTTCCCGGTGTGGATAAGAACTGGTCTGTCTGATGGATGTCTGATGTGTGTGTGTGTGTGTGTGTGTATGTGTGTTTGGGACGTCTGTACTGTATTGATATGCGTGTTTATTCACAGTATGTTGTAGAAAACAAATTCTCTATAAATTCCTAATACATGTATCAATCATTCAGTTGTTCGTTCATTAATTAATTTGTTTCATTTGTTTGTTTATATCTTTATTTCTTTATTCATTCATCCATCCGTTCATTCAGTTTATATCCAAACGTTAATTAATTTGTTCACTTATTCATTCATTATTGTTCTTCTGTCTGTTTATTAATTAATTACTTCATTCAATCATTCATAAAAAGAAAAGAGGAAAAATCATAAAAGCATTCAAACCTAAAAAATACACTTAAATAAACTACATCTGTCAGTAACTGCTGATATCCACCAGTATCTGTCTGATACTGGCCAATAAAAACCAGTATCAGTCGAAGCCGCCTGTGTGTGTGTGTGTGTGTGTGTGTGTGTGTGTGTGTGTGTGTGTGTGTGTGTGTGTGTGGTGGGTGGAACCACAGATCCCAGTTTACCTCTCTCTCCTTCCAGATCCATCTCTCCACCTTCCTCTCCTCTCTGCAGCATCCCTCCTCCTGCTCAGCCAATCACCTGCTGGGGAGTGTGATCATGTGACCGACAGCCACCAATAGCTCTCCACCAGGCACCGGCAAAAAGAGGGGTGGTGTCTCTCCTCCTCCTCCTCTCTGTGAGTCAGACGGTGTGTCTGGAGGAGAGTTGATGGATGTGAAGGATCGTCTAACGAGCTGAGACACGTTTCTTCTTCTTCGCCCGGAGATCAGGGGCTGCTGCTCCGTCTGTAACCCCCTCTCCCTCCCTCCCTCTCCTGGGGAACACAGAGGGGATGAATGGGGAGGCGATGGAGGGGAACCCAGCACAGGAGCAGCAGCATGCCGGTAACGGCTCACACCTCCCTCCCCCTCCCACCATCACGCCGGCCATCCCTCCCTACGTGAAGCTGGGTCTGACCATCGCCTACACCATCTTCTACTCGCTGCTCTTCGCCTTCGTCTACGCCCAGCTCTGGCTGGTGTTGCGATACCGACACAAGCGCTTCAGCTACCAGACGGCCTTCCTGTTCCTGTGTCTGCTGTGGGCCGCCCTGCGCGCCCTCCTCTTCTCCTTCTACTTCAGAGACTGTGTGACCGCCAACGCGCTCGGACCCTTCGCCTTCTGGCTACTCTACTGCTTCCCCGTCTGCCTGCAGTTCTTCACGCTCAGCCTCATGAACCTCTACTGTGCGCAGGTAAGGGGGACACTGCTGCTGGTACTGGTACTGTTGCTGGTGGAGCAGAGACACTGGTGACACTGGTAGCATAAAGGCTGGCCCACTATGTTCTTTAAAGAGTAACATAACAGCAGCTCCAGTGCTTTAACTTCTCTCCTCGCTGCAGTGATGCAGAAGTGTACTCCAGGGTGTGTCAGTACGCTGTGACATCACTGTTGGGTGTGGTTACAGGTGCACTTCTGACCACACCCAGCAGTGATTCAACAGTCTTGAAACTTTCAACCAGAGAGGGCAGTGAAACACTGTTTTTTAGCCTTACTCCTTAACTTCTTAAACCCCGCTGGATCGATCAGTTTGTCGATCAAACTGATCAATAACTCAAGTTGTGCAGCCAAGTATTGTTTAAACCCCCCAAACCTAACCATAATTCTAGTCCAGATCTTAAAATCTCCAAAGATACCAAATAGGTCAGACTGACGCTGAAAATGCTTCTACAATGATGCACAACACCAGCACCAGTCACGCTGTGGTGTTGATCTCATTGACAGTTATTTCAAGCTGTTGGAGAAACAATCAATCAATCAGAGCTTGGTAGGTTGGATTAAGAATGGAGACATTATCTTCCATCACAAAAATAGCAACGGAAAGAAATCCACAAAAATGTGACAAGCTTGGATGGGATGGACGCAGCTGTACAGGTTGAAAGAAATAGAAATAGCAACTCAAGCAGCAACAAATTAAAAAGGAAAATTCAGGGTTCAGGTAATTAACGAGCTCAGAAACCACAGAAAAGATTTTGGTGTGTTGTTACACAGTGGCTAATTCTGAAACAGTGCTACCAGAACATGCCAACAAGAAACTAGCCTTCATGGTATGTATAGTAGAGTTCTGTACCACGGCCTATAACTGACACCACAATGTGTACTTTTGCTTAATTTCATCCATTACTGACCGTTAACTCGCCGGGATAATGCAACAAATTGTACGTCTCTTTCCCTCTCCACATTGGGCATATCTACTTGCAAAAACATGACACGTATGGACGCAGATGATTGGCATAGTCAGAGAGAGAATACAATTTCTTAAGCCAGAAGTGTTACGCAACAAAATGGCTCATACCCGACCCGAACCCCAATACTTTCTCTGGGCCCGTCAGGTTTGGAGTAGGTAGCATTAGATTTCGTAGAACTCGTAGAGTATTTCACCAACATAACCATCCTGTACCATCCGTAAACAGCAGAGGAAGACTTGTTTAGCAACTGCAGACTGTTTCAAACATCTGTCAGGAATTAGATGGTGAGAACTTGAGATTAACTTGTTGGTTACAAACGTTCTTTGTTCTTTGTTTTGGTCGCTGCTGGTGAGTTTGTTGCAAAAAGTTTGTTTCCAGTTGACCAATAAAAACCAACACACCCACGTGGTTCTCGAATGTGTGGACACTCGTGATTGACTTTAAAGATCACAAATGACCAGTGGCTTTTGTCTTACCGATCCTTTTCCGATTATTTTCATTGATTTTCAAAGTGAGGAGTCTGTTGTACACAAATTTGGAGATCAGTGTCTTGATAACAGACACTTCTACTTGTGGACAGGAGGAGCTGGGAATCGAACCACCAACCCTACAAGAAATGGCTGACCCACTCTACCACCTGAACTACAGCCGCCCCTGCAGTCATTCCGCCAATTTGAGGGCCTTTGTTTTGGGTTAAATGGCAACAAACATGAGAAGTCATACATTTTTGGGGTGATAATCAGTGTAGCAGCTGCCTCTCCTCTTCACCCATTCATCCACAGCAGCTGGTGGATTCTGAAATAGACCAGAACATAAAAGGTTCTTTTCAGAATAGAAATGAGCGTCTTTACCAGTAGCAGCTTCCTGATAGCTGAGATGACGCAGAATATTTTTCAGACCAAACACTTGGGTGTCTTATTTCCTTAATGAGGGCACCTTCAGTCAGAGAGGAGGGCTAATTGATGAAATGAGCTGCTGGATTGAAAAGCTGCAGACTGTTGGCTCTCTTGAGACATTTGGCATCTTCCACGATCACGGACAGTCTACATCCTGGGCTCTGTTGTTGTGGGTGTGTCTCCAAACCTTTTGAACCAATGCCCTCCACACATTTCTCAGCCAAAAAGTTGGTGCTCAGTATAATTTGGACCTACCAACTTGTGTCCCGGGTCAGGTCCAAACCTTTAAGTCCACATGTTCAAGCTTGTAATACAGCATAAGAGCCAAACCAGTAGAGGAGCCATAAAATCGAAAGGGGTTATCGACGGGGAAGCAGAAATGTGATCAGAAAATTTCAGAGAACAACAACCTGTGTAGCTGCGTCAACCTCATCAGCGCTAGTCGCCATTTATCTGCCGCTATTTTTCATGGATGTAGCTAAGTAGCTAGCTAGCCATGTAGGAAGATGGTGTCTTCATTGTTGATCCTACCTACAGAGCTGTGATTGGTCGATTGTTTCTCCAGCTGAAGCTGGCGTTGAGAGGCACGACACCAGATCTTTTTGAATCACAAATTGAATGAAGAAAACATCCTACTGTAATCTTGTATAATCAGTCTTTTTTTCCCCTCACAGGTTTACTTTAAGGCAAAGTCCAAGTACACACCTGCACTGCTCAAGTACAGGTAACGTCTTCAACCAACTCATTCTGACTGAATAACTCAGTCAAGTTCTTCTGTTTCCACAATGAAAATCCAAAACTTCCAAAGTCATAAATCAGACCGATCATGAGTTTAACGTAGTGACTGTTTTACAAGTGCCTCCATGTTTTAAATGCAGTTTTAGGTTATATATGGTACTTTGTTGTGGTTAAACACTTTCAGAGATCTTTCAGAGTCCAGACCAGCTCTCTGTCCCTGTCTCCCCCTCATCCAGACTTCCTCTGTACCTGGTCTTCTTGGGCGTCAGTCTTCTCTTCCTGGTGGTTAATCTGGTCTGTGCCCTACTGGTCAAAATGACCGCAGCTGACGTCAAGGCCATCGTCCTGGTGAGGGTCACCATCAACGACAGCTTGTTCGTCCTCTGCGCCGTCTCGCTGTCCATCTGCCTCTACAAGGTCGCCAAGATGTCGCTGGCCAACATCTACCTGGAGTCAAAGGTAAAGTCACCGGTCCCTTATAACCTTTTGAGGCCCTCAGCAGGCCTCACAACAGACTGGAGAAAGTCTTTCACACAACAGCACCAATATTTAAATACCAATTAAAATAAATAATAATGACTAATACCTGTGTGTGCAGGGGACGTCGGTGTGTCAGGTGACTCTGATTGGCATCATGGTGGTGTTGCTGTACTCATCGCGGGCCTGTTACAACCTGGTGGTGCTCGCCCTCACCGACATCGAGACCATCAACTCCTTCGACTATGACTGGTACAACGTCTCAGACCAGGTGAGGTGTTTTAAGACTTTAAACTGGCCACAGGTGTTGTTCAGGTGCTGTTCGCTTCTTCTTTGACATGATTTCAATCTGAAGAGAGTGTCCTGGTGAAACAGAAGTCAGGAGTTTACATAGCGTTTTGACCTTTGACCTGTCTGTGTGACTCCAGGCGGACTTGCGGTCGTCGCTGGGAGACGCTGGTTACATCGTGTTCGGGGTGATTCTGTTCGTCTGGGAGCTGCTTCCCACCTCGCTGGTCGTCTTCTTCTTCAGGGTCCGACGGCCGCCTCAGGAGAGGGTCAGTCCTCCTGGCAGGGTCAGGTGACCTCTGACCTCTGCAGTACTTGCAGCTGGTTGTTTTTTAGCCGTGGTGTGGCTCTAGAGATGGCACTGTTAATGTTGTTTTAAGCGAAATATCTCAACAACTATTGGATGGATTGGCACAAAATTTGGTTCAGACATTCATGTTCCCCAGATGATGAACCCTAATGACATCAAGCATCATCTCTGTAATAAAGTGACCTTTTAGTTACTTCAATGATCACATTTTGCTAAACGAATCATTTTGGATAGAAAACAACTTCACTGATGAGGGACTTTGCTCAGCTTGTCTACATGACAGCGCTGTAAAAGTTACAATTATTTAATCTTTTACAGTCCTGCACTTAAAAGTTTTTATGCCGAGCCACCTGACAGGTCACTACATTTTCACAGCTGATGTTAGATGACGGATTTTATCAGCAGAGCTTCTGTGTTTAGTTTCTCTTGACGACGACTCCTTGACTCCACAGAGCACTGCTGGGATACCAAACCACGTACTCTCCTCCAGAGGATATTTCTTTGACAACCCTCGTCGTTACGACAGTGACGATGACCTGGCGTGGAGCATTCCTCCCCAGAATGCATCAGCAAGGTACGAACATTGTCACTGATGTCACCAATTCCCTGTTGGAGTGTTTCTGAACTCATTAAAACAGATATAATCAATACTTTTAAATTAACAATGGATCAAGTGACTCCATGTAATGTGCTTTCAGTTGTTGAGCTAAGCTAACCTGCAGCTGCTCATAGCATTATATTTAATGGAGAGTGGTATCAATCTATTTTTTGTGTGAAATAGTTTTGGGGATTTTGTTTTGTATAATTAATTTCACTCTTTCCACCATGAAGTTTTGTTTATAACCTCTTACTAACTAAAGGAAGCAATTTCATAATGCCTTGATCTATAAGCTAATCAGCGGTGGTAGAAGTACTCAGATCTTTTATTTCAGTAAAAGTAGTAATACCACAGTGTAGAAATACTCTGTTACAAGCATTCAAAATTAGTACAAAAGTATTAACATCAAAATGTACTTAAAGTACTAAAAGTAAAAGTACTCATTATGCAGAATGGCCCATTTCAAAATAATATATATTATTGGATTATAAATATTGATGCATTAATGTGTTCATCACTTTAATGTTGCAGCCTGTAAAGCTCATTTTAATGACTTTATATACTGCTGGACATCAATAAAGTCTTATCTTTATCTATAATAATACATCATCATTTATCTGTTGATTATATTTTGTATTATTAATCAGAATCTGCAAAGTAACTGAGGTTATCAGATAAATGTAGTGGAGTAGAAGTAGAAAGTCGCAGAAAATGGAAAGTACCTCAAAATTGTACTTAAGCACAGTACTTGAGTAAATGTATCTAGTTACATTCCACCACTGATATATATATATATAATATAATACATATACACATACATAAGACATAAATGTACATTCACAGGTCCACGTGGTGTCAGTCCTCCGACCCTCCAGCAGAAACAAACTGAATGAACTGTTTCTCGTCTCTCTGACAGTCTTTCCTCCGACTGCTACGACTGGGGCAGCCGCCACAGCAGCTTCACGGTGCACACCAACAGCGACGAACAGCGCCTGACCGCCGCCGCCGGAGAGCTGCACCCTTACCCATAATCCCCCTCTTCACTGTACAGCATCACTCTGCACTTTGACACCGATCAGTTATTGTGTTTCTTATCATCACTGATGTTCAAGTTCGTAGAGAATTTAGAGAAAATACCAGAAGGCTCAACAGGGTTCCGACACGGCTCATGTTCAGGTTGTTAAAATGTTTTGGCCTTTCGTCGTTCACCACGCAGGAGGATACTGATACTGTAGCGCCCCCTCAGGCCGCTCCAGTACACAATAACACTCCAATAACAGATCCACTGACGGTAAATGTTTGTCTTTGTTGCATGAGGATCAGGATCTTTAATCAAAATACTCACAGTGACAGAAAATCATGCAGATTCGCTGATGAAGGTCTTGAGGTTTGGAGAATACCCAAATACCCCTGATCATTAATGTTCAGGTTCTGTAGAAAAAAGAATCGTAAAAAATGTTCAAGGGAGTCAGTTTCATATCGACTGAGTTAAGATCTGATTTGAATTGATCAAGCTGCTGCAGAAAAATTCTGAATGTGTTAAAGATAACTTAACAGGTCACGCTTTTAATTTAGCAATTAAGTACAGAAAAATCAGGCAAAACACATCCGAATATTTAGCACACTCTGCTGTGGATCGGAGGAAGTTGGTGGAAGCGGGTAAAACAAAAAATTTAATTGGTGAAAAATCTGTATGGGTGTAGATGGGTGGGGCTTATACGGTTATATTCTTGAAACAAAGAATCCAGGAAGAGTTCAGGAATTCAAATGATTTTATAAATGATCACGTGGTCGTGCTAATTAACACACAGAAAGGAAACCAAAAATATAAGCAACACTGAGAGTCTGCAGCCGTGCTAGCAGCTCTGTGAGGCTGTAGTTAGGCAGTGGTGCTTTGAGCTAGATGCTAACGTCAACATGCTAACGTGGGCACAGTGACAATGCTGATGTTTAGCAGGTATAATGTTCACCAAGTTCACCACCTTGGTTTAGCATGTTAGCATGCTAACATTAGCTAGTTAGCAGTAAACACAGAGTGCAGCTGAGGCTGATGGGAATGTCTTTAGTTCTGCAGGTATTTGGTCATAAACCAAAGTGTTGGACACATTAACATGTTGACCTGATGATGGTGCTAGATGAAGAGTCAGAGGATCACCAGAGTTATTACAGTTCAACTTCAGGGGAACATGAACGATGAACTGAATTTCACGACAATCCATCCAATAACTATTGAGACTATTGGATGAACTGATATGTTGCTAGCATGACTGAATGGAGCTCTGAGAAGCTAAAACAAAATGTTTTGTGACATTCAAAGTTCTGTGTTCGTCCACATTTCACTGAGGAGGGAAAATAAAAAGTATACAAAAGTTACCTCAATCAATATATTGGAAACATCAAGTGTTCAAGTGATCACTGTTTCTCTGTAATAATCCACAAGATATCCAGACTGACGCCGTGTAGGAGCCCTGCTTCAGAGAGACGGTGTTGTGATCAATGTTTCTTGTTTTTTCAACGAGGATTATTATTATTACTCATGCAGGCGAAAACATCTGGCACAATTCTTCATTTTGTTTATATAATTATTCCCAGATGTTACCATTTTTAAGGTTTCACGCAGTTGTTTGATCACTTATTCGAGGCATTTTGTAAAGTTTCCAGACGTCCTGACAGGTTAATAAAGGTTTGGGGAAGCGTGCGAACACCTTGTAAGTTTTGAATTCAAACATGGAGGACGATAAACAAATTAAATAGATTTTCTGAATAATCCTCAAAAAACTCCTCGAGTCATTTTTTGAGGTTCTTGACTGTAAGAGACAAAACAATCAAAACCTGTAAAACTAAATCCATCACAACACACACACACGCACTGTTCAATCAATCAATATCCTGTAAATATCAATAACCAGACAGCTGTGTGTTGTTTTGATGTTCACCTGAAAATATCCACGTATTAGCAAGTAATTTCATCTTGGGTTGAGTTTTAATTTGACTTCTTTTTAAATAAATAAAAATATTTGTGAACTGTGAAATTATTTGAATTTCAGATTTCCACGATTGTATAAAAAAGTTTTGTTGTTTTTACATAAAACTCTGGAAAGTAATGAAACCATCAGAAGAAATAATCAGGACAAACATGACTTTAAGACTTAAGACCCGTCATAAAGTGTTTGTTAATATGGACTTGGTTTTGCAATGTTTCTGTAACGATGTTCAGAAAAAAGCTTAAACTCTATATTTCTAACAGACGCAGGTTTTGTAAGTGATTTGTACGGCTGCAGAGTCTCACTGACATCCTGGATTTTGTTGTTGAGCTTTTTTTGTGTTTGTGGTGTTTGTGACGTGTCGACACAAAAAATAAAATGACCTTCTGGTCGTCATCACAACAAACATTCTGTTTCATTCTTTTGGGTAAATATTGAACCAAATGAAACATGTTAATGACTAAGAGATGCTGACAGCTGCTCGGCTCTACGGACAGACGGAAATATATCTGGCTTCCCAAATATATGATGACTTCCCATCAGCCTCAGCTGCACTCTGTGTTTACTGCTAACTAGCTAATGTTAGCATGCTAACATGCTAAACTAAGATGGTGAACATGCTAAACATTATAAAACATCAGCATGCTAGCATTGACATTGTGAGTATGTTAGCATGCCGATGTTAGCATTTAGTACAGCCTCAGAGCAGCTAGCATGGCTGCAGACTCTTAAGCTGTGTCTCAGTTCGCGTTCTTCCCTTCTTACAGTTGTGCGTTCACACTGACAGTTACGGCAAAATGCAGTGCAACAATCAGAAAGTTGAGTGTGGAGCGCTGCACACTCCTCACCCTCAACGGTCGCCATCTTGGCTACGCAGAAGAAGGGGAGGACCACCAACCAATGAAAATGGTGGTTGCGATTGTTACTAAAAGTACTAAATGTAAAAGCACATTCATTTTTAATAAAATTGAATTGAAGTCAAGTGAGCAAACAAGTCGGCACATATTTTGGTGATAACGCTCCGCCCGGCTGCAACTCACCATTAAGAAGAAGAAGAAGAAGAAGACAAGGTCAAATGTTGTCATTTGTCATTTCTGGTAAGTGCCCAACGGTCGTGTTTGATTTGAGACAACACTACCCTGTCAAAAGACACGCGCTATGCAAGTAAGTACATAGTGTACACAGTGTACTAATGGAAGTATCTGAACTGAGACACAGTTGAACTCTGGACAGAGCCTAGCTGTTTCCCTCTTCTTCCAGCGGAAAAATCCCATTGGCTTTTTGTGGAGGGAACCAGGGCGATGCTAACTTCCGGGTCGGCGTACAGAGATACGTCATCCCTGCAGAACTCTGTAGTGCAGTGTTTATATCCATGTTTACCAGCGTGCAGTCTTCTTCTTCACTGCTTTTGCTGCCACATTATACATTTTTTGGCGTTCAGTGGAACAGCGCTCTGTAGCGCTACTCGAGGTCAAAACTCCACAGGGACCTTTAACAGACGAGATATTTCTCAGAAAGAAAGTGAACAAGTGTGTTTCCCAAATAAGACGTCTAATAACAATGACAAAAGAAAATATTGTTAGTTTGATTATTTTTTTCTGGATCAGCCGGAAACCTGCTCAAGACTGTAACCAAAAACCAAACCAGAGTCAGTGATGTCCAGAAATATTTATTCCTCTTTTCAAATAAATATACTCAACAGGTACACACATCGACATGGTGCAACTATATATACTCTGAAAGCAAAAGAAAGAAAACTTCAACCTGTGCTGCCTTTTACAAACTCCACAGATTCAACATGAAGATCTGAAGCTGATTCGTCATTTTGTTTTTTGTCTTTTCCCAAAATATAAAGTAATCTTAAGGCTGCTGAGCGGACGTACAGGAGGTCCAGCTGCTGGAGGGCATGCAAGGCACACACACACACACACACACACACACACACACACACACACACACA
>VMKM01004787.1:0-12476 GCA_008360985.2 Macquaria ambigua | reverse complement strand
TATTATCTCATGACATGCAGGTGTCAGAGGATGTATTTCCCTCCATGCAAGAGCCGTCCTGTGCCAAGAGACAAGCAGATTTGCATCAACGTGTCGTCCAGGTCTCCTTGTAACCTAGAAGGTAATCTAATACAGGTTCAGAAGCATGGAGAGAAGAACTGCAGCAAGGGAGCAACAAACATCACAGCACCATTTCAAATATTGACATGTTTGACTGAACATCAGGGCTCAGTCACATAAATTTAAAAGCAATATTTACGATCAATGCTCATTCTGTGAGCACTGGGTTTTACATATTCCAACACAGCCCCTCTCGGCTGACAAATATGACAAACAGCAGCATTTTTCTGTGCAAACACTACCTTATACAGTGCCAAACACATTAGAGCTATGGGGCACATTTTGAGCACAACACAGCGTTTCCCCCAAATGCATAGTGGGAAATCAGGTGATAAATAATGCAGACCACCATGATGGATTAGTCTAATCTTAATGCAGCTGGTCAGAATTGATTGTCGAGAAACAGGAAGAGAGGCGAGAGGCTTTCAGGGAAATCTAAAATGGCCATACAGTTTACTTTGGCAATTCTGCTTCTGGTCAGAACCAAGCTGCTAGCCAGCACCTCCAATTCACCTTCCAAAGTTATCATTTATTCAGCTTTATTCAGCTGTGGCTTACAGACACAGACATAATGTATGTCAGGAGTGACATTTATTTGCTCTTTATTAGCTTTTCTAATATATTTGGAATCATATTTTTCAAAACACGCCTAATTAGGAAATATTTATGCCTGTTTCAAAGAATTATGCTTGACATTGAAGTCAAAGGCAACACAAACTGGCTGTCAACAACAAGACTTGTGCAACATGCCTTAACTACATCCTTTCTACAAAAGTGCCAGCCAAAAAACAGAATTCATTTAGTTTCATCTCAACTAAACAAAGATATGAAGGTAATGGCTAACACTGAAATGGTTAAAATTTGCTGTGGGCCAGAACCAAGTTGGACACGTACTGTATGTTTGGTCTTAGATAATACTTGATGTTATAGCTTCAGACTTGTAGAATCAAGGCACACTGAAGCTGTTCTGGAGGCTTTAACTGGCTGAACACCTTAATAAGAGACATATAAGACACCTTGTGTTGTTTTTTTATCAGCACCCATCTGTATCTTTACAATGTGCAGTTACTGCCTAAACTAACACTAAAAAAAAACATTTTTTCTTGTGCTCATTGTGTTTTTTCCAGCTCACTTAGGTACAGAGCACTTCCTTAGACCACCTCAGCTTTTCATATTATTTATAAGCTAATGCTGCTGCCTGCTGCTCATGTTTCTCCAACAGGTTACGTCTGTCTCCACCTGAAGACTGAATAAGTGGGGACCAGCCAGTCAAAAATGAGCAGCACCTAGTTAACAATGTTTTAGAGAGCCATTGTGACTTTTAAATGCATTCGTTGCTGTTCATTTTCGATTGTAATTACCATGCATTCATATCACTACCAGTGAGTAGCTCACTGTCCCATTAATGTAGGTTTTACAGTAATGTTGACTGTTTCTTCTGCTTATGGATCAGACAGTAGTGTGGACAGAAAGTAATAAAAAGTAATGGCTAGGAGTTGTTTTAACTACTTTCTATGGTGAACATGAATCCATGGTCCCTTTTACAGCTGGGGAGGCTTTAAGACTAAGAGGTTTTACTGCTGGGGATTTGCTGGAGCAGCATTAGTTATTATGGTCTCTGTCATATGGGCCATATCTTTCCAGGCACCAGGGAGCATTGTACAAGTCATAGTCCTGATCACCGTCTACGATTTAAAGGTGTCAATCACAGCAGCAATGACTATTGTTTGTACAAGTTCAGCTGTAATAAGGAAAAGGACCACACCAATATTGACAGTGATAATGTTGGTTAATATTGGTGTTTAACAGCCTTATCTGGATACACATTTAATATTTTTACATGGCGGTGGTCAAAACGCAAATCTAAAGCAGGTGACTCTGAGGGCTGAAATTCTTAATAGACCTTTCTTTTTTTTACATGCTGCTGTTGTTTCCAATCACATTGATTTTTTTGATTAATTAAACTAAAGGCACCTAACAAAAATATGCTACTCTTTGGTCAGTGGTGACAGATCTGCTAAAATATGGTTTTGTCAGAAGTTACTTTACCTTCAAGTCACTTCAATAAAAATCGTATCTGTAAGTAGAAGAAATGCTCAACACTCTGGAACAACATTTTCCTAAATGGCAGAAATACTTTATTTGCAATGGATTTAAGCAATTAAGTTTAAGCCAAGATGCTGAAATTCAAGTTTAAACCTAAAGTTCCTTTTGTATTACTATCACCTGACTAGTTGGTGTATTTTTGATTGTTTTGAGAAAGAAAATAAAGAAGCTAAAAAAAATTAAAAAGCGTCCACAATGAGTGTGGCTCGATATCTGCAGAACTTGACTAACGTTCATGTCCGTAGACAAATCCCTCACATAATCACACAGCGGCCATCTAAAGACAGAGCAAGTGTCCTCCTATAAACAGAACCAACTCTATGCATAGCAGTGTGTATCTTCAGGGGACCGAGGAGCAACTCTAAATATAGCCTATGTTGAACTCTTTCCCCGTCCCTCTCTGTCTCATAAACACACATACACACACACACACACACACACACACACACACACACTATAATGTCTCTTCTCTGCTCCATTCAAACGGTCTCTAAATCTTGCATCTTGATGTCTATCTAGGGACAAGCAGTTGGAACATCTAACCCTAAGAGCATGGTCATGCAATGTTAACTATATGAGAAGAAACCCCAGCACGAACCAAATCCCTGACTGCTAATTTCCTCTGTTTCACCAGCATGAGAGGAAGGGATTGGAAATGTGTGAGCGGGAAAGTGGCCATATAGAAGCAACCCCATAGGCATCCAGGGCAGAGGGCACTGTAGAGGGCAGTTTTCTGGCAGCGAGACAAACAGAGGAACAAGCAAATAAGTAAACAGACAGAGATGAAAAGAGAAGAAGAAGAGAAAGCTGGCAGTATATTTGCTACACGAACAAAATTCAGCATCAAAACTGTTAGCAATGAATCTGTTTCTTTGTTCTAAGTATACCACCGCTTCACAACAGAGAATAAAAAAAAAGAACAGAGAGGAAGGCACAAACAAAGGCACGGCCACTAAGGTAGCAGAGATAA
Source organism: Macquaria ambigua (assembly GCA_008360985.2). Classification (NCBI taxonomy): domain Eukaryota; kingdom Metazoa; phylum Chordata; class Actinopteri; order Centrarchiformes; family Percichthyidae; genus Macquaria; species Macquaria ambigua. The sequence goes on along the minus strand of VMKM01004787.1, from coordinate 9,280 downwards.
AGCAACAGATGCAGGGTGGCACAGCCCTGGCTGAGGGCTGATGAGAATCCCAGGACCACAGTCAACAGGGCTTTCATGTCTCTGTCACGAACCGTCTCATCTCAGAATAATTTCTTGGAGGGCCAAATGATGGAATGAAAATTACTTTTAAGGCTTTTGCGGCTGAAATTGTGAGAGAAATGAAAAAAAGATCCCCCGGCTCTGCCCTTTTTGTTTGAAGTTTGCATCACTTCCCCATATCTGTGTGGGTGAATAAATAAATAACCAAAACAAACACATACATTGCCAACAGAAAACTGGAGAAAAACAATCTCTGGAAATTGAAATAAATTTTTAGCATGCCCAGAATCTGAAGGGGCACTTAGGAAAACGGTAACAGTCCCGCTGGATTAGCACTTCAAAGTTCCATCACTGAGGGTTTTAAACCCCTGCTAGTTTTCTGCTCACTGCTATTACACCACTAAAAGAATGTAATTGCGCTCCATTTGATAGAAGAAACTAAGGACACTACTCCTGAAAAATAAGACACGGTACCACATATTCATATAACTTTGTGTACTAGAAATGTAATATATGCTAATAAAAACACAATAGAAAATAGATGCTTGACTACTATACTGCAGAGATATGCTGTTTTCCAGTAATTTCACTGTAAAAGCATTACTCACACTGGCACACATCAGCGTGGTTTATTTCAGGCCACCTGAGGTTGAAATTTTAATAAACTCTCATGTCTCTCATAAAAAGATGGAGTTTATTATAACCCCCTGGAGAAATGAAAGCATGAACCAACATATCACAGTCTGTGTGACGCATCTGCCACACAACAGAAATGGAGCTGTGGCGCCGTTACATGCTGGCTGCTTCTTAGGTCATGATGTCTGTATTTTCATGAACACGGGCAATTTGTAGTCACTGGCTAACACTGCGCAATATATAATGAATCACCGTTGACACTGCAATGGTGCTGAGCATTGGGCATTATGACCAGGTTTCTAATGCAACTCCTGGATGTATAGCGCTCAAATGAAGCAGGAAAAACATCAGCTGAGAAGCATGTGCTGTTTGAGCAAGTTGAAAATGGAAAGATAAAACAACAATATGAAGTAATAGTAGAATGCGTGTGACAGACAGCATAGACAGGACTATGGATACTCAGAGTTTACCTTTCCATGGACTGTCAACAGAGCATTGGGATGACACTGTGGCGGATGTGCACAAGGATATTCTGAGTACTGTCCAAACACTGAACAGCACAAGGTAAACAAAACCACCGTGCATTGATGGGATTTGGCGGATAAAACATTTGTAGTCCTTATTATTTGTCTGACACTGTCAAAGTTTGGTCTAACACATCAAACAAGACCACTAACCATCAAAGGAACAAAGAGGCAGGGTTGGTTTATGTATCAGCAGTTATCATAATGCATGCTGCCAGGTTCATGCTGTTGTTTCTGTAGCAGGTTTGCTGTTATTTTTTTATTCTCATTACAGAATCACAATCAGTAACAAATAACAACTGGCCCCAATGCATCTAGCTAGCAGGGTGAAACAGGGGTCAAAAATTAATCACCCTTGCCCTCAACACGCTTGTATGTCTGGACATCAAGTAGTCTGCTCTCTTGGGAGGCAACAGCAAAACTCATTAGCTTCTCCTCGTGTGCATCAGGGAACACTGGAAAGCCTCAGGTGAAATTCACTTGTCTATAGTCTGCCAATAAATGTCCAATCCACAGAGGAACTCAGAGGTCCTCCTCAAGAAACCATTAAGCAAGCACAAATCCATCGACTGCATCAACACCCCAGAAATGATCTGTGTTACAAGCAGTGTATGGAGCAGAAAATCAGACGTCACTACTGTGTACGGCACTGTAATACCCTTTCTCCTGGAACAACAAGAACATTTTGTGAAGCCTTCTGGTTTTCATTTCATCTCTCTTTTTATTACTTACTCTTATTACATCTACCTTTCTAGTCTGTGTTGAAATATGTCCTCCCAGAGGAATTTTCCTCAGAAACCTTTAAATTATAGTCAGTACAAAGCAGCAGTTTATGGGATTATTTTCAAATTGCTTTTGTATTTACTGCCATTTTATCAAGAAGCCAGAATGAACATCAATTTGTGAGCCAAAGATTTGGGGTCAAAGTTTCCTGCTTCATATCTGTCAAGAGACAGGATTGAGCATTAGCAGAGTTAGATGGACCAAATAGCTTGTTATTAATAACATATGAAATAGGATCAATACTGTGGGACTGTATGCTCTACTAATGTTTTCGTGTTTCAGCTTACAGCTTCGTGTGGCAGGGCACGATGGCCTCATGATACAATCCACATCCTGTTAGAAAAGTCACTTTGTGGCAGAAATCCTAGAAAATCTGGAGCAAGAAGTGAACATTACAATAACACTCCTTCCAATAAGTCTCTACACATGTGCCCTTAAAGAAGGTACTTGACCTCAAAACACTTAAGGAGGGCTGCAGAGACTGTGGCTCGCTATGAATATGTTTAGCTGAATGAATGTGAAACCGGTCACAGAGCAGGATTACACTGTCAGCTTAACCCTTGGTAAGTCAGAACTTTAAGAGATGAAAACCAAATGAGAAACGCCAACCCTAACCCTCAACCCAGGCTCCAAGGTTTCCAAAGACAGCGTGAACTTAACAAGATCTGGATGGTAAATCTGCTGAGTGACATGGGTACAAATTGCCCAGCTGTATTACAATGTCAACTACAGGGTGATGTGAGATGCACAACAGCTGCAGGCCGGAGCCTTGAAATAAGACTCCAGAAGAAAAGTAGCCAAGTGATGACAGATCGTTCACAATGCAGATACCATCAAGAAAGGTGGTTACTGATAGGCTTGTTTGTTTCCACAACATTAACTCTCCTCAACATTAACTTTCATTGCAAGTGTCATGCTGAGAGTGGTTCGATTTTTTCACCTGCGCCCACATAAGTTCATGTCCAACACAATAAACTCTGGTGATTTTAATGTGTTGCACAATGGACAACGCTCACATCTTCCAGTGTATCCTCACACCATACATTACAGTACAGTACTGTATTATATCACTACATCCTACGCTCTAACATACAGCATCATTACTAGGGCTGCAACTCACAATTATTTTCCTTATCGATTAATCTGCCAATTACTTCCTGGATTAATTGATTCATTATTTGGTCCATAAATTGTCGGAAAAGACTGAAAACTGCCAATCACCAATCATTGTTTTGTCCAACTAACAGTCCAAAACCCATAGATATTAAATCTACTGTTATAGATGATAAAGAAAAACAGCAACTATTCACATCTGAGAAGCAGAAACCAGTGAAATCTGGGCATTTGTACTTTTTTTACTCAATAATCACTTATCAGTTATCATCGAGGTATCGTCAATGACAAATTTGATATCCCAGCTGGCAAACCTGTTATGTACTTTGTATGGTTTTATATAACTAATCCCAAAATGTTCTCACAAATAACCACGCAAGCATAAACACATTAAATGAGCTTAAATATATGACACACAATTTAGGTTCAGAAAAGTCTGAAGCCGACAACACTAAAAAATGTAATACTGTGCAGCCCACCCTATTCTTAGAAAAGGGACATTTGCAGGGCTGAAAATTAAATGTCACTCTTGTTACAGAAATGCCACTCTCCAGTTTATTACTTTGTCATTTCCAAGTAGTGACTTGAGAGGCTCGCTGTCTCTGCTGGAGGACTTGACCCTCATTTTATAGAAGCTTAAGTTTAATAATTGATGGCTAAACAGATATTATAAAGTGGGGACCTTCTCTCTTTGAATAGCTGCAGTGTAACCAATCACCTTTATCTTGATAAGGCAGGCATTATTTATTTACAGGTGGTCCAGGCATGGATTTATGATGGAAGAAGAAGCAGTAGGTCAGTTTTTGAGAGGTGCAGTCAGTCCTCTGCTGTCTGAATGTTTTCAGTCTTTGACACAGAGGGAAAATCTCCACGTCCTTCTAATCATTCAATTTCTCATCTCCTGTATCAAAAGCTGTGACAGTAACAATGAAGCGGGATGAAAATGACAACTTGCAGTGAAAGCAGAGGAGGGGGTTGGCAGACACGCTGACGATAATGTCAGGTTATGCAAAAACATGTTAGTCTGTCAGCGCTCCGACACCTTGGACTGACTCATCACTGAGCCCGGTTTCACCCGGGTAGGAGCAAATACTACAAGCCTGAGAGCAGACTGCATCTCACCTCTATGCGAGGAGATCACATAGAAGAGTGGGTGTTGGGTTGTTGGCCGTTGTGCTGGCTGGGAAAAGATGGTTTTACATGTAGACAAGAGCTAATATGCATGTTCCTATATGTGAACATTTCGCAGACACACAAGACACTATGAACCATCTAAATGCATTAGTATGATGAGTAATGATTCAGTAAAGACCTCTGTATGTCTCACTCTCTCTGACACTCTCAAGGGAAGAGCTTCTGAATCGCTGACATCAAACGCCTGGCATGGCAATGTGTTTATCTTTAAGTCTCCAACAGAGAGGGACTGTCTTCTGTTCTGCTGAACAACTCAGTGAGAAGAAATCCATCGAGGGCATTTCCAATCCAGTCATTCACTGGATGTAGATTTTACTGTTGTTACATATTTCTGACACTTTTAACACCCTTGCCACTAAACAGTAGCCATCATCTGAGAATAACTAGTACTGCCACAACTTTCAGAAAAACTGCACCAGAAATGGCACTTAAACTGGCACTTGCAACAATTGTTAAATGTCAAAGTATGTGGGAGCACTGATTTTAATTCAGCGTGCCTAGAATGTAAATGAGCGACGGTGCACATCGCTAAAAAAGCCCATGATGCACTTTTAAATTACAATGTTGGATTTTCTTACATACTTTATCATTGTGTCACTTCAGTGAATGCTCTTTTGGGTTCAGGTCTCTCTCGAAAGATAGCTATCTATTTCAGTGATTAAATAAAGGAAGAAAAACAAAACCGAAAATTACGTCCAGATGTTAGTGATGCCAGCGCTGAAGACCACATCTATATGAGACTATATCTAAGTGAAACATCAGTTTAACATCATCTGCGCTGTTACCTGGGCACTCGCCGTCAGAGTCAGACTTTGGCAAGCCCGAAAGTTTCCACATTAGATGAGGGATTCTGAGAGTTGATGCATGCTGAAGCTCAAAATGGCAGGTTGATGGATACACCTTCAGTGATGTTCATATTTGTGTGTTTTGCACCTCTTCCCTATTCGTCTCTATCCTCCTCTCTTGCACTTTCTGCCCCCCTCCCACCACCACCCAAAAAAAAAATAGTCTCACCTGTCATTCTTTTGTTTCAGCTCACACAGTTAATACCAAATACACTTCCATTGGTCCCTTTTGCCAAACTGTTCTCTGCCAACAGGCCTGTTTTTTCTAAGCAAAAGCTTCAGTTATTAAGAAGTACTTTACTGAGAGTAAGCAGTTATATAGCACATTAAATTCCAAATATCACCGTCATAATCAACTCAAAAGAACTGCTTGCAGTATCGTGGATATCAGAAGCATTAACTCATAATATTAGACCACATGAAGAAACAGCAAACCCCACTCTAGTTCTATGCTGATAAACACTTGCTATACTGTAAAATAATGAAAAACAATGTTATTCTAGGCTCATTTCCTTCAGGCCACATGATTTAGACACATTATGACCACAATAACATTACCCTGACTGAGGGTAAACAAATAATATCACGCTTGCAAAACAGCAAACAAATCATGAGTGGGATGGAAACAGTGTTGGTGCATGAAAACGAAGGTTATGAACATTTGGGCACACTGAGTATGATGGATATGAACACAAGACTTGGGTGCTCAGTTTGTCCAGAATGGTGTCATGTTATCCTTGATGTTTTTCTGTGATTCCAGAGACACGCTCACATGCAAATCAGTTATTTTTCACGCGGGCCACCAAACATCCTTTTCTCATTAGTTAGCTGCACAAATGAAAAGGAGCTGGTGTCCCAAAGAGCATCAGACAAGAGAGGAAAAATGGGTCAACCCTAAATGTGACGGTTCATGTGACGATCAAGTGTAAAGCAGCAAAGGAGATACTACAGTGTGTGAGGACATCAGCAGTGAGAAAAGATATGCTTAGCATGCTGTATGTGCCACACACACACAGACACACATAGGTCTCATAATATCTGAATGAGTCAGATGTCAGTCAGTTTTGTTTTTACCTTGGCACTGGAATCCTTGTTTTCCAAATCCCCTGTGAAAATAAAGAAGGCTGAATTAAATAGTTGTTTACTCTCTCTGTCTCACTCACACACATACACAGTAAATCCTTTCATAAATACATACATACATACATTCATAACAGGGACAGGGTGTTGCATAATGTACATCACTATTGAACAAGAGCATTGCAGAGCTTTCAAATGTTCATATTTTGCTGGAAGCATTTATTGTCCTCTTCCCCAACCAAAACAATAACATAAATATTTAAGAGCAGAGTATACGCTCAACAACACTTTGTGACCAAAAGTATGTGGACACTCCTGTGTTTTTCATGATTTGGGTAAGGGCCCTTATGCTACAGCATACAATGATATTTTAGGGTGTGCTTCCAACTTTGTGGCAAGAGTTTAGGGAAGGCCCGTTCTTTTTTCAACACGACAACAATGCCCCCGTGAGAAAAGCGAGGTCCATAAAGAGATATTCTTCTGAGTTTGGCGTGGAGGAACTTGACTGGCCTGCACAGAACCCTGACCTCAACCCCATCCAACACCTTTGGGGTGAACTGAAACGCCGACCGTAAGCCGAGTCTTATCGGCCAACATCAGTGTCGGCTTAACTAATGCTGTCGTGGCTGAAGTGAAGGCTATAATAGCAGCAGATTAGCACCCATGGTTTTGTGGTTTTGGAATGAGGTGTTCGACAATCACACATGGGTGTAATGTTTGGGTGTCCTCATACTTTTGGCCATCTAGCGTTCTACTGCTGTCAAATGATTGATTTGATTTTAATCACATTGTCAGGACAATGTTCTTTTAAAACTGACACGGCATATATACACATATAAACATATACAGTATTGTGCATAGAAATGTACTGTATATGCATTTGATTTTCTTTAAGTTTGATGTAAGTTGTTAGTATATTTGTTAATGTGCTAAGTAAAGATTAACAATTAACTATTAGTTTCTACTGCACCACCTGCACCAAAAATATCAAATTAACTGAAAGTGGAACTAAAACTGTGACATAAATACTGAAAACTATACAAAATACAACCTAATGACGAATCCCAAACTGATTAAACATCGCATCTTGCAAAAAGAGGCTCTCTTATTTAATTTACAAAGCAAAGCAACAAGTTGTTGCCTTTAAGTTTCATGTTGAGCTTGTGCTTTGCTAAGGAGTGCTGTTTGCTAGGGCGCAGGTCATGCTGTATAACTGTCAAGGTTATAAGCCACTAGCAATAAAAAAGGCCTGGGATCACACTCCCACCTGCAACAGTAGAGGACAGTAAATGTGGGTGCAACTCTACCAAGCTGTCTGCAAGTTTACTCCTCTCACAGTTAAGATATAACTAATTTGATACCTCATTAGAAAAACAGCACAATGACAAAACCTACAGCTAAACTGAAGTCTGAAAGGTTACTTTTAAGAGTATTCGATGAAATACTGACCTCTGAGCATTACATTACAGACTGGGAGAGAAGGAAAAGGAGGCAAGTGGAGAGAGAACTGAATAGGCTCTTACAATCCATCTAGATATAATGTTCAGAAACGTATGTTTTGTCATACTTTCCAACTCTCCCCATGAGCCACTAACGGAAAGAACTGCAGCATAAAGGCAACACTCTGTACCTCTGCAAGTCACTGCCCACTTCAAGTGTGTTTCAGCTGAATACCATGTGCACACGTTGAGCCATTTCTCTGCAGTGTAGGTGAAGTGCTTTTCCATATGGGCTCACAGTGCCAGTAAACTGCAGAATTTCTCCTAAAAATCTCGTCAGTGTGCAGCTATGCAGAGGTCCTTTAGCAATAAATATTTGAGCTGTAAAAACCAATAGAGGGAAGGCTTTAAAACCCCAACTACGTGTCAGGAAGGTTGGAACCTATTACCTATTACTCATACAAAGACTGGTCTTTGGTCTGATCTCGCCAACAGCACAGCAGTAATGTGTGGATCAGGGAAGGCAACAAGAAAAGTGGACGTTAACAGCAGGAATAGTTGTCAGTCAGTTGCCTGTCGAGACTGATACAATGACACTCTTGCAGAAATGTGTTAATTTATGTTTTTGCACCATTGAAGTTGTTCTCAAACAGAAGTCCTGGGAATTTCTGGGGCCACTTGGTCCACCAAACATGAAAATGGCTTTAATGGATTTAATTGCTCAGTTTCTCACTGGGATTTTCCCAGTTAGAGAATGTATATAAAATCACAACCCTAAATACAAGTTTCACTCACTCTCCTACAAACAATGTATTATTTTCAGTGCTTCACTAGCCTGATAACATAAACAACAGTATAACTCCTCCCATATGGGACTGCTTGGACGGAATTTCGACAAATTGGGATCCCGGGAGTAAAATCTACTAGGGAGAATGCTGACGACTTTTGGTCACTTTACAAGTCAGAAAGTCTTTCAGAAGTGTAGAGGATGTAGGGTTAAGAAGGGAAAGTTAGCCTTAAGTTGTGTTACATCATCGAGCAGAGTCTACCCGACTGAAGTTATCCAATATGCAACAGGTAGCAGTCAGGGGGGTGGAGGTGGGAGACGGAAGGCTTACCAGATGAAGTCGGTGCAGTGGCTGCAGAAAGTCGGCTGCTTGAAGAACCTGGCTGTGAATTTATGGTTCTTGACTTCGTGGACGTTTTTTTGCCTCAAAGCACCTTTGCGAGCAAACCTATTCGCTACGTCCGCGGTGGACGACTCGTTTGAACTTGCATCTGCCATGTCCCCCCTAAAAACAAATCAGTGCTACAGCTCAGTGTTGCTGTCTTGAAGTGTTTTTCAGTCCGTTTCAGAGGCGCAGCCCTCAGTGTAGAGCCAGCAGAGTGCGGAGCGGCGGTCTTCACCGGAGACACTGTACTTAACTGTCTGAGGGCTTTCCCAGCCTGTCGATATCACTGGGCTGCTCCACTGACAGCTCTCCACGCGGTCAAGGTAGCCACAGTGTAAAAGTGCTACATCCGGTCCCCACCTTCAAAGTAAAAGTATTTTCTCTCTTTTTTTTTTTTTTTTTTTTTTTTTTTACTTAGTTGTAGAGGCTGTTTT
>VMKM01004786.1:0-12487 GCA_008360985.2 Macquaria ambigua | reverse complement strand
CACACACACACTCTTGCATACACGCATATTCCTTTGTTTTAGTTAAGTACATGTTCTAGTTAGATTACTTGTTGTGTGTTTTACCTTTCTGTTATTATTTGATATTTATGAATATACATTCTGGTCTACTGTATTTAATGTACAAGAGTGAATTCTGCCAACCTCTGCTATTCAGAACTCCACAACCCTTCAACCTTTACTAGAGTATTGATATGGTTATTTTGGTTGTAGTTATTAATTTAATTATTAATCAGAGTTCCAAATGAATAGTTTAGTATACTTGATTTACGAGATTGATTTATTAATTGTCTATCATTTTCCCTTCTTTAAGGGTGGTGCCCCGAGGTGAATTTAATACAATTTAAATTCTATTATTTAATGTAAACATTGTTTACTCCTGAAGTGAAGTGTAATCACTCCACTTCATCTTTTTGATACCAGTTAATGTGTTACACTATATAATCTTGTTGTTACATATTTTGGTATTCATAAAGTCATATAATCCCTACACTCCCTTTGAACAGAAACCTCGAGCAGAACCAGGCTGGGCGGGCGGTTATTAATTTCAAATCAACTTACTGAAAGCATAATAAATTATTATTAAATATTGGGGCTGTTTTACTAACGGACCACGCAATGGTAGATTTGCAAGTTAAGATTCAGGAAGAGAAAGATTCTAGAGGATTCAGGTGGCGTCTTAATTCATTATTATTTCAGAATAAACAAGTTAAAAATACAATCACAGAAGACCTCTGTTTTTTTCTTTGAAGAAAACGAAGCTTCCACAGAAAAGAATTTTCAAGCTTAACACTCCAACAAATATGTGAATTAAAAAGTCAATTGTACGAGTTTTATAATCCGAAAGTGGAGTCGACTTTATTTCGGACGAGATCGAAAAAGGGGATAAAATTGGGAAATTTTTGGCCAATCAGATAAAAAAGCAGGAGAATAATAGTAATATACCAGCTATTCTAAATGGAGAAAATAATCTCATTGTAGACACAAAGGACATTAACAGCTTTTTAATGATTTCTATAAATGGTTGTATCAGTCTGAGGATAAATCAAAAGAGGAGGACTACAAAGCTTTTTTTGGTGGAATACAGCTACCTCAGCTTTCCAAAGAAGAGGCAGAAAGCTTAGAGGCCCCTATCACAGAGACCGAGGTTAGAAAGGCAATTTCACAAGTAAATGATGGAAAATCCTCAGGGTTTGCCCATAGAGTACTATAAATCTTTCATTGACATGAAAGACATGGATTGATGTCCTGTACATTGGCCTCAAGGCCGCTGTTCAGACTAACGGAATGATTTCCCCCTTTCTTACATTATCAAGGTCCACCCAGCAGGGATGTCCTATGTCACCCCTACTATTTCTTTAATATTTAGAACCATTAGCTATATCTATTCAAAAAATCCAGAAATAAAAGGAGCACATGGAGGGAGTCAGGAGCATAAGCCTTTTCTATATGCCAATGATATTTTGTTGTTGCTAAGAGACCACCGCTGCTGCCAATGGTCACCAAAATGTTTGCACCCAGTTTCAGGACAATAGGACTCTAAATGTTTTCCATCCATCAGTGATCTTCTGCTCCAGAATGAACCCTGAGATGTTTGCAGCTGTACAGCTTGTTAGAAGTCGACTTCCAGAAATAACAACTCTTAAATCAGCAGATTTCTTGGATCCACATGACAAACGTTAAGTTAACTGCTCCTAACAACCTGGACCACAGCTTCTGTGTCCGCTGAAGATGATGTCAACGGGACAGATACGTCAGTCACTGCTGATTGGTCGGAGCAAAATAACCTCCCTCCCAAACAGAAAACAGCTGACATGAACACGATGTCACACTGAACAATGAAGAGAAATAAAATGGGCATTCATGGTCTGATTATCAGGCTGAGAAGATCTGAGACTTTATTCAACACTTAATACTTATTTTGGTTTATTCTGTACACACGACATCTATTTCCTGTCTGTCCATCCTGAAGAGGGATCCCTCCTCTGCTGCTCTTCCTGAGCTTTCTCCCACTTTATATTTAGTGTAAAGTTGAGTTGAGTCTGTGTGTGAAATGTGTTTCATAAATGCAGCTGTTTTGTCTTAATGGTGGATCTGAGTGAAGGTTTATGAAGATCACTGATGAAGAAGCTTTTGACTTTGTTTCTTCCTCCAGGGTGGAACATGGTGGAGAGCAGAGGCTGAAACCTGGTCTGAGGAAGTGTAAGTGTGTGTTCACTTTGATTCATGGAAACAAGGCAGCACATGTTAAAGTAGTTTAAATCAAAAGCTTGTGTATCTGCATTCAATTCTCAGTTTGACAGAAGATCCAGAAAGATGAGTCATTGTGAAGTTTTGATATATTTAAAAGTCAGTGTGTTAATAAAGCAACAAATAAAGCCATCAGGTGTGTTAGATGATAAACTGCTGCTGTATTGTGTCTTGTTCTCTCCATCAGATGCCTGTGAACTCACACTGGACACAAACACAGTAAACCGATTCCTCAAACTGTCTGACAACAACAGGAAGGTGATGTTAGTGAGAGAGAAGCAGCCATATCCAGATCATCCAGAGAGGTTTGACTACTGGACTCAGCTGCTGTGTAGAAATGGTCTGACTGGTCGCTGTTACTGGGAGGTCGAGTGGAGAGGAAGAGTTTTTATATCAGTGAGTTACAGAGGAATCAACAGGAGAGGAGACAGAGGTGATTCTGTGTTTGGACGGAATAATCAGTCCTGGAGTCTGATCTGCACTGATGATGATGGTTTCTCTGTCAGTCACAATAACAGAAGTACAGACCTCTCCTCCTCCTCCTCCTCCTCCTCCTCCTCCTCCTCCTCTAACAGAGTAGCAGTGTATGTGGACTGTCCTGCTGGCTCTCTGTCCTTCTACAGAGTCTCCTCTGACTCTCTGATCCACCTCCACACCTTCAACACCACATTCACTGAACCTCTTTATCCTGGGTTTGGGTTCTGGTCATATGGTTCCTCAGTGTCTCTGTAGGAGGAAGAGTCTCCTCCTGTGTAGAGACACACACACACACACACACACACACACACACACACACACACACCCCTTTTGTAAGTCATACTAACGTTTCACTACACGTCTGTGGTTTTAAACACCTTGAAACAACAGTTCCCATCATGCTTTGGGTGATGTAAACAGGGAGTGTACTGTTGCCATGGAGTCAGGAAGTTAGCTGTGGGCACACCTGAGCTGATCTATATTTCTTTACATTTTGGTGACTCTGCACCATGAAAAGTCCCGCTGCATTAGCTACTAGCAGTTCCTGTTTGCACTGTAACCATGGAAACGAATGATGATTTCTGAATGATACTGAAGAAAAAGTCTAAATGAAATAATTAGGAGGCGGTAAGATATAACAAGTGTCTCTTTATGATTTGTCAGCAGATTCATGAACAGTGTTGGAACAGAGGCACCAGCTTTAGGTGGCTGAAAGTAATAATACATTTTATTTAACGGTGCCTTTCATGGCACTCAAGGTCACCTTACATCATGTAAGATCAATAATAAAATATACATTAACAACACAAACAGCAAAACACCAGTACAATCAACAATAAAGCATGCAATAGAGCACAGCTTAGCAATGAGTTAAAAATCGATATTGTAGTAAAAATAAGATGCAGTAACAGTAACTCGTTAACATTAACTTAGAGTCGTCATGTTCAATATTTGGTTGTAAATGTGTGCAGTCAGTCACTTCCTGCTTGTTCCTGAGCTTTTTGCCTTCAGTCTGGTCTTCAGCAGTGAAACACTCAGTCAGTTGGATCCAGCAGTCGAGAATTTTCAGCTGTTCGGCTGTAAAATAACTGTGGCTGTCTTGTCTGTGTGTCCTGCTGCTTTGTCCTAAAACTTTGAATAAAAAGGGCTCCGAGTTGAATCTGCCCTCACAGCTGGCAAATAAAGAACATTTACTCAACTACTGTAGTTAAAGTGTGTCTGTTCTGTTTTACTGCATTTCAGAGGGAAATATAGTATTTTCATTACTTTCATCTGATGGAGTTAAATATCACAGTGCACCATATACACTTTCACAGCCTACTGTCCATACACACCTGATCTATAGTGCAAACATCCTACTCATCATACAATCTGTTAAAGGGAAATTTCAGCCTAAAATAAAATGCCCAGAATACGATAGTTACTTTGTATCAGCCACAGTCTGATCGGGTCTATCATCAGTGTGTTGTGATGGATATTTGTTGTATTTTACAGACAAAGTGATTGTTCTGTTTTTCATGAAAACACCACAAACCTTTAATTTCCATGCTGCCAAACGTGTTTTGGGAACTTCACGTTTTTGGCTCTGATGTTTCAGTTTAGGTCAGCTGACTTTGTTTTTGGGCTTTAAAGGGAAAATTCACCGCCTGTCACGTGGATGTCCACTTGATGTTATGAAATAACAACTTCCACCTTAGTCTTTGAACGCCTCTCTCTGTTTCCGTCGTCCTGCTGCTGTGAGTCACATGACGCCTCGTGCTGCCTTCCATGTCTGTGATTAAAGTCAGAAAAACAAACCTTGACAGAAAACGAACCGAGAGCAACAAACAAGCTTCATGAAGTCAAAAAGGAGAAACGATTTGAAATGAAATTAAAAGAGACAAAACAATAATTTCAATTAAAGAAGGAGAATAAAATAATCAAGATAGTGATAAAAGAGAATATCTATTAATTCCCAATATCTACAAGCTTTACTTTTTTCTTTTTACAATTTCTTTTCTCAATACTCATTCATCTTTCTGACTGGTTGTCAGTATTGTAACAGGCTGCTGTCTAAATTCATTTTAAAACAGTCTTGTAGCCCTCTGGTTCCCACCCTGCGGGTCAGGGACCCCGGAGAGGCCACCAGGTCAATCTGAAAAAGCTTTTATTTTATTTCTAAATATTAGATCGTTTTACCTCCTCAGGTTTTAAAATGAGTCGCATCAGGCCTCTGTGGCTTCCTCCGCGCCGTGAAGGCAGCACGAGTCCTGGTTTATGAGAGCAGGACTGGCGGCGGCTCGGATCAGGTCAGAGTCGGACTGAAGCCGGTGGAGGTCAGACATGTGATGCGCGTCCTCGGAGATGGACGCTCCGCGGTGACGTTTACAACAAAGAGCGAGAAGCTGGGACTGTAGTCCTGCAGAGACACCAACACCCCGCCTCGGACCTCTCCGAGTGGATCAGCTGCACCAACTTTTTCAAAGTAGTTTGGGGAAGAGCTGAGAGATGTCCGAGCCAGAGAAGAGCGAGAGCATTCCTGACGAGTCTGCAGGAAAAGGAGAAGGAATTCCTAACGGAGGGAATTCTGCAAAAAGCAAAGAGGTGAGAGTCCGTACGTGTCTTCCCTTCACATGACAGCAGCCTGGACTTTTGTCCTTTCTGCCTCAGAAAGCAGTTTGAGGATCAGAAGCTCTCAGACTGCGTGAAGACGGACAGCTGGCTTCATTTTAACGCTAAAGGGCCTGAATGATCCACTGGAACACAAGTGAATAATTAACATTCAGTTTCCTCTTTTATGTCCCTTTAAAGCCTAAACTCACTTTATTACCTCTGCAGTGGCATCAGTCCAATAGGACTGCAGCTAACCGCTACTTCCGCTGTATATTTTATATTTATTGATCAGTCTATGAAAAGTCCAACCTGTTTTTTCTTGGGACATGACTGAAATAATTAATCGATTATCAATTAAGAGATTGAGCTCATCAATCCAGCACATCAGCTCTGAGCTAAGTTCTGCCTCTGTGATGATGGATGATCAATGATAATGATCAGAATGGAAAGCAATCATCAGGATCAAGAGAAGAAATTAGAAAGCAAAAACAAAGTGAGGAAAAAGGTCTAATAATATACCAAAATACACACACACACACATACATATACACAAATATGCATCTAAATACACACATAAACATAATCTATATGTACTATATGTGTGTGTATAAATACATTAAATAAAAGATATTAAATAAAAGTGGGTTTCAGAAGCGATTTCAAAGAAGACGCATCATCAGGCAGGTCGTTCCAGATTTTATCTTGATGGAAAAGCTCAGTCCACTTTAATAAGTGAATACATAATAATAATAATAATAATAATAATAATAATAATAATAATAATAATTGAATAATCTTACATGAGAACATCCAGCAGGTTCCTTCCTCACGTGCTCAGACTGTGTGCAGGAAGATAAGAAGAGATTTAATCTGAGGATATGAAGTGCTTTAAAACAGCCAGTGTGAGCACATTAAAAGGAGCATTACGTTCTCTTTTCTTGGTCTTTGTTGAGACTCTCGCTGCTGCCTTCTGTACAGTTTACAGTGAGGGACTGAAAGCTTGTATGAGGATTCAGTGTCAGTGTTCAATTACCTTAATTGCTAATAATTCAATGTTTGTCCTGTTTCCTTTGGCAGTTGCAGTTAGTGGTCTTGGGTCTGTGCAGTAAAGTTCTCTCAACGTGCAGCCAGTCAGACAATAAAATCAGCTTCATCCTTTAAATAACAGTCGGTGTGTTTCAGGATTTTGACCTGGCTGCCATCTATGTGTCAGACGCTCAGTACAACAGGAACGTCTACTTTGACACGTCGCCTCAGGCTGTGAGGTGAGTATCACAGCCTGACATCTAAAATCTATTAAACACACATCAGTGAGCCTCGCTGCTGTTCCTTCATCACCATCAACACACACACTGGAGTTGATTTACACACCATCCTGCTGCCCCAAATACTCATTCCGCCGCTGAAAATAGTCCCCAACAAAGTCACTATTTCCTCCTGTTTGTTTGATAAAAACTACAGTGAGCAGCTGTTTGAAACATCAAACTATAGATTTGTGTTTTTAAAGATTTACGTCTTCAGCAGGAACCAATGGGCTGAGAGCCACAGACAGGAAGTTAGGAAGTCTGTATCTGTAGTAAGGCGGCATCTTTTGGCTTCAACATTTGAGCCATCGTAGAGAAAAATACAGTCCAACGATCTTCCAGTTGCAGGATGATCTCCGTCGCCCCGTCTTCCCCTGCATTCACGTGGTGTCGGAATAATTTAGTAATTTAGTAAAAATTAGAATCCACCCCCTCAAGTAGGGACAACAACTTGGAAAGTCGCCGAAAATGTTGGTACCCGACTTGCCCAAAGTTGACGTCATAAACGCAGAAACATGGCTGACGAAAGTCAGTGTTTGGTTGATTGTAAGAAACTTTTAATTGCATATCAATGTTTCGCTCACATGTAATTTGTAATATGGTATCTGAGACATAAAATACAACACATCTTCTCTGTGGCGGCCATGTTGTTTCCACATTACGACTTAAAAGCTCATGAACACTCCAAAGTCAGAAGAACGACTTCCCAACTCAGGAATTAGGACCATCCAATCCGAGGAGCACCTGAATGCAGCATAAGTTCACAGTTAGAGGCTGGTGTGTGTGTGTGTGTGTGTGTGTGTGTGTGTGTGTGTGTGTGTGTGTGTGTGTGTGTGTGTGTGTGTGTGTGTGTGTGTGTGTTTCAGGCTGTACCTGCGCTACAACGACTGGCTCCCTCAGGTGCTCCTCTACTTCTTCATCTTGGTCGATCTGTCTCTGGCCATCTTCGAGGAGCCAGCCGTCCTCCCTCTGCCTACATGGGTAAGATGGCCGCCGCTGTCTGACACACAAACCCTTCCTCCTTTTTTATACTGTGCACTTCACTGGAAGAAAACCAAAATTACATTAATTCTGCAGATAGAAGAAGCTTTGTCACAGTGAGAGCAGTGATCTAATGTGGGTACAGTGATGAAGGCTAACGATGCTAAATGCTAACTGAAACATGGCGCTATCGTGACAAATAAAACTGGTTGTCTTTTTGACCAAATGTGTACCCAAGTCAGAACATACACCAGTGTTATACTGTGTATATATCTGTATATATCTGTATACATACATACTGTATATACTGTGTATTTATATACTGGTTTTGATGGTTTTTAATTTCTGTAATATTCATCTGAGAGCCAATCAAAAATGAGTATCTTATGTGGCCATTTAAAGGCCATTTGAGGATTTAAAGTCACCAACTACAACACAAGCGGGCTCATTAGACAGGAAGGAGTGAAACCAGTTAAAACCAGTATCAGTGATCAGAGACCACTGATCAGAGACCACTGATCAGAGACCAGTGACCAGAGACCAGAGACCAGTGACCAGAGACGAGAGAGCACTGATCAGAGACCAGAGACCAGTGACCAGAGACCAATGACCAGTATCAGTGTCCAGAGACCAGTATCAGAGACCAGAGACCAGAGACCAGTGATCAGTGATCAGTGACGAGACCAGAGATCAGGATCAGTGACCAGAGATCAGTGAAACCAGTTAAAACCAGTATCGGAGACCGGTGACCAGAGACTAGAGACCAGTGACCAGAGACCAGAGACCAGTGACCAGAGTGTTAAAATCAGATGTATCTGTTGGTGTGTATCGGTGTCTCAGCTGGCTGTATCGACAGTGTCTGTGTCATGTTGTGTTTTCAGGCCACCATGCTGGTGGAGCTGCTCTGTCTGCTCGTCTTCACCATTAGAATCGTTCACTACGCCAAAGTGATCCCTCGAGACAAGTTCTGGAAAGATCCCAAAAACATCTGCATCATCGTCATCCTCATGGTAGGAGGGACTTATCGACTTCATCAGTCTGGTGGGATTCTTTTTTGAGAACAAATGTCAGGAGAGAGTAAAAGGCCCAGTGCAGAGAAAATAGAAGCTGGGGAAGCTACAGTGACTGACTTGTGCTAGCATGTGCCTGGCTGGCTAGTGTGTTAGCAGTTAGCTCACCAGCTACAATAGTTCACCACCTTCAATTCAATTCAATTCAGCGCCATATCATAGCAATGTTATCTCAGGGCACTTTTTCGTATAGAGCAGGTCTAGACCGACTCTTTATATTTACAGAGACCCAATAGTTCCCACCACGAGCAGCACTAGGCGACAGTGGCAAGGAAAAACTCCCTTTTAACAGGTAGAAACCTCGAGCAGAACCAGGCTCTAGGTGGGCGGTCATCTGCCTCGACCGGTTGGGTTGGGGTTGGAGGGGGGGGGCAGGAGTCTGCCCTGTAAGTAGTCACTCCGTGAATGGACCTTTAGTCGACTGCCTTTAAATGTTTAACAACGCTTTTTAAACTCATGTCTGTCAGAACCATTAGACCCAAACAAAACTGGTCCCGGGGTCGTTCAAAGCCGGGTCCCATTTTATCTGTTAAGGTTCACGTCCAGTTGCTGTCAGACAGTTTGGATTCAGTTCTTTAAATTTTGGGACAACAGCAACAAACTCCGGGCTGGCCCTGTGTCGACCTCCAGAGGAGAGAATCACTGTAAACATGTTTGTGTTGAAGTGTTTGGACTCGGGGATGAGGCTATGTCCTGGTGACAGTTGGTGAGTCGTACAGTTTGGACCCTGAACAGTTCCTGGTTTTTGGTGTGAAAGCTGGAGTCGTTGCTGAGTGCTGAGCTGAGTTCCTGTCTGAGAGCGGCAGAGTCAGAATGTGCTGAGAAGACTTTCTGCCTGTTGTTGAGAAACAACCTTTAGCCAGAGATGTTGCCTCGTCAGCACCTTTAAAGCAGAAAGGCTTCCTGGTGACTCAGTGACTGAGGCAACCAATCACGTCAGGATGCATGAAATAATATGAAATACTGCTGCTGAAGTCTTTACTAACACACCCTGACTGCATTTATAACCAACAGTAGTGGTTTCCTGTAGTCTGTCAACATTTCTCTGCTTATCCTTTCACTGATCTTCATGTATTGTCAGGGTTGTTGTCTGTTGGTGGCTGTTATGTGATAGTGTTGGTGATACAGGTAATCACTGGTTTTATTTGATGTTCAGCATTCGGTGTAAAGCTTAAACTACACGGAGGCTGCTAGCTGCTGTTTTGTTCCATGATGTTGAGCCTTTTTTCCTCTTCAGTTGCTTTTGAATTTCCTCTCTATTCCCGGGTTTGTCTCTTGACTTCCGGTTGCAGTTTTTGGCTGCAGTAAATAAAAGTGAAAGGTCTCTGTCCTGGTCGGTTCACACAGCCTGAAATCAAGAGACCAAGTTCTGGCAACAGAAACCAACCTGCATTTGTCTGCTATCACAAACCACTTAAAGTTTCTCAATAGAAAATAAGGCGTGAGGAATTAAACCGAAAGTGGACGCTGTCCGATGTTACAACTGAAGCACATGTGAGTCTCAGTTGTAACGTGGCTAAAAAACAGCATTAAACAGATAGTTTTCGTGTGAAAAATATTTCAGTCAGGCAGCTGTTTTTACGTTGATAACAGTGAAACTCTACTGAACATTCAAATAAATGATGTCTACGTGCAGCAGGTGACACTTTGTTCCTCTGTGTATTGTCCAGCTCACTCTGGTCGACATGATCATCTACGGAGCGCTGAAAGCTTCAGACTGTTACGGCGTCCGCTGGTCCAGAGTCCTGCGACCGCTGCTATTGGTCAACGTCACAGAGGGACGGCAGGTAATGGCCCGTCTGTCTCACCTGTCATGTTTTCACTCATGTTGTCATGGAAATGAGCTTTTCACCATGTTAGTTTCATAGTTTTGATTTTGTCACTCTCCTTCCTGCTCCTCAGAGGATGAACCCTTTAGATTTTAGTGAGCCCATGATCTTTCCTCTAGCGCCCCCCTCAGGACTGCTGTTCAGACTGTCAGACTAATGGTAAAAAAGAAATAGAAATGTGCATTACCAATTAAAAAGGCTTTCACTGTAAACACTTTATCCTCAGAATGTTAGATTCTTCTGACTGAACGAACATTTTCTTCCTTTTTTTTTTTACACCAATTATTAATCACAGTCGGTGAATAAATATCACTTTACATTGCTCAAAAATATTTAAAGAAAACAAAATTCCCCACATTTATTCTGAAGATTCTTATACCCAGAGGCGTAAGGCAGTTATGACGGCCCCAGTGCACGTTATCATGATGGGCCCCCCAAAAAAAAGAAAATGATGGAGCCTTTTCGAGGGCATATATAGCAAATGGCACCATATTTAATTTAATGTGAGTTCTTCTGTGAACACAGACATATTTCCGAGTCGCAAGGGCCCGTTCTCTACCAACACACTGTTGGAGGGCCCACTCTCTCTATGCCCCCCCCACCCCAGGGGCCCCAGTTCACTGTCTATATTTACGCCCCTGCTTATACCAGAAGTTAAGAAGACTTTGCCTCCAAATTTCCACATCAACACATGCTGTTCTGATGAAGTTCGAATGTGGTCACGTGTTCAGGTGTGTGTTCAGGTGTCTCACAGGTTAACCATCACATATGGTGGCATTTTCTTCCTGACTGATGGCTGGCCTTCATGCGTGCTGCCGCTGTAATCTCTGGATCACGAATGTGTTCAGCTGTTTAAACTTCCTGCTGCTAAACGTGGAAATGTTTGACTTTCTGAGCTGATGGCGCCTGAACGCATCATTAGTTGGTGTGTGTGTGGCTGAGGACGGCGCGTTCAGGGCGGCTTCAGACAGTTCATAAACTCTGTGTGTCTGTTTGTTTGTGTTCAGCTCCGCAGAGCGTTCAGAAGCATCCGGAACGCTCTGCCTCAGATCTTCTACGTCTTCCTGCTCTTCATGTTCAGCCTCCTCATCTTCTCCCTCATGGCCCTCAAACTGCTGGGCAGACGGTGAGACCGCCTTCTCTCTCAGTGATAGTCTGACACGTGCTGACGGCGAGCTGTGAGTGACGGCCTCCAGGGGATCAAACGTTTGAAGACACATTTCCACTTCAATGAGAGCAGCTGTGATTGTGCTGTTAACAAATCCTATAACTATAATATATACATAAATGAATCAACAATGGTTTAACGTACAACTAATTCAATTCAATTCAATTCAGTTTTATTTATATAGCGCCATATCATAACAATGTTATCTCAGGGCACTTTTTCATATAGAGCAGGTCTAGACCGACTCTTTATATTTATAGAGACCCAACAGTTCCCACCATGAGCAGCACCAGGAGACAGTGGCAAGGAAAAACTCCCTTTTAACAGGTAGAAACCTCGAGCAGAACCAGAACCAGGCTCTAGGTGGGCGGTCATCTGCCTCGACCGGTTGGGTTGAAGGGGGAGCAGGAGGAAAGAGAACATACAGCAGCACAATACAGTTTCACACAGAGATGTAACGCAATGGTTGTGGTAATGGTATTGATGATAACACCAACAGAAATAATACTAATAGCAATATAATAATAGTAATACTAATAATAAGAGCAATAACAGTAATAGCAGCAGCGGGTGCAGAGCAGGAACACGGGGGCAGCAGGTGGCTGCAACCATAGATCCAGACTCTACAGCTCCGGAGGCAGAAACACTGCAGAAAGCAACAGAAGGAGAGAAAAAGGGGAGAGAAAGCACACAACTACGGGAAGAAGTTGAATTAGTAACAAGCATTGATGGACATGAGGGCGTACAGATGGAGAGGAAGAGGAGGAGAGAGGAGCTCACAACTACGGGAATAAGTTG
>VMKM01004785.1:0-12512 GCA_008360985.2 Macquaria ambigua | reverse complement strand
GCTAGGCCCTGCTGAGGAATGATAACTGAACTCTACAGAATTAAGATGAGCTCACACACATACACACAAACACGCACAGTGCTGCTCAGGCTTCAAAGAAGCCCAGCACCAGTCTGCATGCAGCCCCCCGTTGGCCAGATAAAACCCAGACAAAGAGAGAAGGGAGGGGAGGGAAAGAGGAGAACAAATCGACTGCTTCTTCCCTTATTCTCTCGTCCGTTGCTGGCACTGACAGAGAGACATGGCAGCCCAGCAGGCTGCTGTATCTCCATGGGTGTCACTTCATTTCCATGTCTTTCACTGGCTGTCCAGAGAGACACGGACCGTATTAACCCATAACCCCCAAACACTGACAACTACATTGTTCAGCTTGCTTGAAATGACCTATTAGATTCTCTCCCTTATAGTATGGAAAGCAGAATATTTTAAATT
The DNA here is from genome assembly GCA_008360985.2 of Macquaria ambigua. Taxonomy (NCBI): domain Eukaryota; kingdom Metazoa; phylum Chordata; class Actinopteri; order Centrarchiformes; family Percichthyidae; genus Macquaria; species Macquaria ambigua. The sequence goes on along the minus strand of VMKM01004785.1, from coordinate 12,080 downwards.
GAGATATTTCTGCTTTAAAAAGAAACAAATACTCTTTAATTTATTCACAAAACAGAATTTTAATGAAATGATGAGATGAAACGCAGAAAGTACATTATTTGTGTTTCAAGGACTCTGAATGATGGACTTTACGTCATACAATAAAGAGTATTTTATTGTTAGATTTCTTTGGCTACATTTTGGAATGATTTTTCTAAGCTCTTCCCTCTCCCCTCTGCTTTCCCCCCTGCGCAGATTTCACAGCCTCTAAACAGGATTGCCACAGTCCCGGCCTGTCCTCCAGGTTGCTATGATCCCCCGGCCAGCCAGACAAAGAGGGACAGACACGCTGAACACAGCACTAATCTACTATGGCAGACACACACACACACACACACACGTACACACACAGTGTCCTATGTGCCTGCCTGCTTTGTGTGAAAATTAAAGAGGAGGTGGAGTGATAAGAATGAGGGAGGGGGGAGAGAGAGAGACAGAGAGGATGATCCCTTCATGGTCTTCACCTCAGTGCACATATCGATCACTCATTCTCACTTTCTTCTGCCAGCGACTGTGTGTGTTTGCTGGTGTCAGAGTGTTATTTATTAGTACTGAAAGTGAGCAGGTATTTAAAAAGGGAAAACTGTACCAACTTTGACAGATACAGTACAGACATACAGTATGTGTTGCTACGAAGTTTATGCAGGATTAAAGGCTATCATAGCATAATGACTGAACGCTACATTTTGATTTAATCAGCTTATCTCAGCTGCACTTATTCAGACTTCAGGACACTCGATGTGCAAGCTGAGGATAGACCTTTGTCACAGAAAACATTTCGACATGTCACAGTAGAAAAAGCACAGGTGTTAATTATAAAATTAAGGATGGCTGAAATCCATTTAGCTGCTCCAGTTTCAGGCTCCTGGTATTGTGCATGCTCAACACTGTCACGGCTTACTGGGGAACTTGAATAGAACAGAGCCATCATTAATGTTATTAGTAACACCTGTGCTTTTCCTACTATGAAAAGCCAAAATGTCTGCTGTGAAAAAGTCTATTATTAACATGCCTTTCTAGAAGGATTTTCTCATTGTCATCTTCCTGAACTGCTGAGTTGCCTTTAAAGGAATAGTTCGACATTTTGGGAAATATGCTCATTTGCTTTCTTGCCGAGAGTTAGATGAGAAGATTGATACCATTCTCGTATTTGTCCGTTCAATATAAAGCTACCTCCAGTAGCTGGCTAGCTTAGCTTAGCATAAAGACTGGAAACAAAGGGACACAGCTAGCCTGGCTCTCTCCAAAGGTAACAAAATTCACCTACCAGCACCTCTAAAGCTCACTAATTAGCACATTCCATCTAGTTTGTTCAATCTGTACAAAAAACAAAGTGTACAGATCACAGGTTGCGTTTTTACGATGACACATGTTTATTTGTGAGCTTTAGAGGTGCTGGATTTTGTTACCCTTGGTGGGGCGAGGCTAGCTGTTTCCCCGTCTTCAGTCGTAATGCTAAGCTAAGCTAACCGGCTGTTGGCTCTAGCTTCATATTTACCGTACAAACATGAGAGTGGTATCAATCTCTCTGCAAGAAAGTCAACAAGCGTATTTCCCAAATGTCAAACTATTCCCTTAAATACCATGCTTAGGGTTGGTTAGAAGGATAGTACGATTACATTGAAAATATGTTCTTGCAACATGAATAGTAAGATGAAAGATAGATAATGAAAACATAATAACATAAAATACACATAATTATTTAGATTATTCTTCTTGTTACATAAAAGAAGTCACTGGAAGTTTGTTTTCTACACTATGTCATGGATATACAATCAAGATATCAAACATATAAAATAAAAATATGAATCTTAAATATATCAGCATTGGGAACATAATGACTTTAACAGTACTATAGTTCACAGTGCGCTTTGGGGATATAAAATTATCCACTTTTATTAAATATTTATGGAAATAGCTGGAGTAAGTTGTCATATTTCACATTTATAGGAAATGAACACATTATAATTGCAGCCTTATGATCTACCATTTTCCCTCAGGCTGTAGCTTCAAACGTTTTGTTTTTGTTTCCATTCAAGATTAATCTGGAATTTTCTGAAATGTTCCCTCTCCTCAGATCATGTGACGTTTTGTGTAATGTTAGACCCGATAGCTTTGTGTGACCTCTTACCCGTAGCGAGGTGATGGTCGACGGGTTTCTGATCCGTCCGTCCTCATCCTTCAGGTTGTAGCCCTCCGGACGCTTGTCTCGCTCACTGATTTTCCACAGCTTCACCGTCTTGTCTGGGATGGATGCATCACGCAAACACACAGACACACACAAACACAATGTACAGTTAGATCATGGCTCACTACAGTGAATCTCAGATACAAGATGGATGCGGGGGGTTGGGCGGCCAATCTGGCACGTAGCTGGGCAGGAGCCAGCGAGAATGATGAATGCCGGCTCCTGTGTACATTCTGATGTCACTGATATCAATCTACAAGTTGACTACATTTCCCAGCTGCAGTATACGCTCCCCCTGAAAAAGCCATCTGGGCGCTTTTCAATTCTGCATCACATAAACACCAGTTACATCTCATCTTCTCGGTCTAGTGAAGGGGATGGCGGCAGCAGTCAGGTTGTTGCCTTTTTTTTTTTTTCTTCTTTTAATTTCCGCTGTGAATATTGGTGTCAGAGCAGCGAGGCCATCGCCACAGGACCCTCCACCATCTGCTCCAGCCACCGCTAGCACTTCTGTAGCAGCCATGCATGAAGCCCACAATCTGCAAGACGTCTCTCTGCTGATGTGTGTGTGCCTGCATTTATGTTGTGTGGTGGAGGCACATGCTTTGATGTGTGTGTGTGTGTGTGTGTGTGTGTGTGTGTGTGCGCGTGTGTGTGTGTGTGTGTGTGTGTGTTCCTGCTGTGGCAGCCATGCATGAAGTTCTCAATCTGAAACGCGTCTGCTGGTGGCACTTGTTCAGTCAAGCGAAACACCAATACATTCACACCAACAGCCAAAGAGACATTTTCATGTGATATTAATAACATCCCCTTTTGCATCAGCTGTATATCTGACCATTCTGCAAAGTGAGGAATGAATCATGCCTTTAGTGGATGCTGTTATTGACTAACAACAACACAAGGCGCACATTCAAACACACTCTCATGACAGATTAATGGTTTCTCTTGCCACTTGTGTCGTCGCTCCTACAGTACCAGGGTCGCCTTAGCTAACTGACTGACCATTGGTGGACAGCAGGAAGTAGGCGGCGTTCTGCTGAGGAAGCCATTTGATCTTGTTGATCTTCTCCTCAATCTCCAGACTCTTCAGGTAGTCAAACTCCGGCTCGTGGCTCTGGAATGTGCTGTAAACATTGTACTCCCCTCGACGCTGGGGCTGGCTCTTACTCTGCAAGAGAAGGAGAGAGAGAGAGAAACACAGATGACCCGTTTGCTGTTAACTCTAGAAGATTCAATATTGGTTCCTACAAATTTGACTTTAGACTTTAATTCCTTAACAAGATGTCCAACATTTGAGAAAAAAAAAGCATTGCTGGTGTTGATGTACATTCTATTACCCTTAAATTTCCCCTTAAGTAGCTTCAAAGTTATTTGGTTTTCATCATGTTAGCATTGTCACTGTGAGCTTACTGTATTAGCACGATGATGTTAGCATTTAGCTCAAAGCAATGCTGTGCCTACTGTAAGTACAGCCTCACAGAGCCGCTAGCTTGACTGTAGACTCTTAGTCTTGTTTCCACACTGTTCGACAACATTACACATATATTGATTTGCTTGTTCTAGCACTATATGGTACATTTACATTGAATCAACATTCAGTTCCAAGATGCCATATTTTTATGGCTGCTCCATTACACGAAATGTAAAATTCTAGATGCACAGTGCATCATTTGCACATATTTCTCTGTAATTCAGCAGGAAATATTTGGTAGCACTGGAAACCTTGGCGTCTTAGCTGGAATTCAGAACACATTTTGGTGGTTTTAAACAATGCTTCTCCATGTAACACAAGTTTATAATGATGGCCCCACCAAGGCTTCTTAGTGGTCAACGAGATTTTTATTGTTAGTGGTTTTAAGATATTTACTGCTGAATTCCCAGCTAGCAAACCTTTTCAAATATACCAATTTACTGAATTATCTGAAAGCAAACAATCCAACTTTAATGTTTCAAGGCTGTCAAATCCTTTCAGCAGAAGGGCAGCATAATTAGTGTTGCATTGTTGGCATTTCCTACCTCCTGCTCCCTCTGGAAGACAACCACTCTGCCTCCTTTATCCCCGGTGGCCAACAGCTCCCCCGATGAGTTAAACTCCACCGTTGAGATAATGTCAGCTGCAACACAGGAAGCAGAGCAGAGAGGGGGAGAAAATGTCAGTGTGGACATGCACAAAGCTGTCAAGGTATCAGCCAGATAAAAAAGAAAGAACCTTTCAGTGAGATCTGGTAGAGTGACTTCTAGAAAACATGTCAGGGGAAGGGAAGGGGAATCTCGTGACAAACCCACAGAGGACTCCCCGGCACAGATACCCTAGTTTGGTGAAATATGGGTTAGGAGGAGCCACTGGATGAGTCACTGCATGATATCAACTAATTTAGCGCCTTGTCTGATTGAAGTGAGCCAATCTGTGTCATTTAATTGCACTCCTGCTTTTTAAAGGACTCCACCACCGCCACACTAATAATGCCATTCACCTCTCTCCTCCTGGCTGCAAGACCCCGTGCTGTTCAGTGACTCTCCTGCTCCTTCATTAAAAAACACAGTCAAGAGCCTTTAAACTGTACACTTTTTGCAGCTGATACAAAAAAAATAGTATGCCACACATGCATAGACATATTAACTTTCAATCTATGCAATGCATCAACAGGATAACAAAAATATAACAGCAATAAGATATAATATGCTCCATTTATACTCGATCGCCGACATTTCTCAGTATCTACAGTTTCACCAAAAGTAAATAACACCTACCCTTAAGGTAGCGTTTCCTCTCCTCCTCAAAGACATACATCTGCCTGGATTTAGGAGAGGCTAATGGTGACTGTAATTATTACACAGCCCCGGGCTAAAAAGGCATAGCATAATGTCTGTCACACACACAAACACACACACACACACACACACACACACACACTGCAGCCACAGCAGTGGCTAGCCCTCTGTTTAACAGTGACAATAATATTAGAAGAGAGAGAGAGAAAGAGACAGAGCTTGTTGTTTTGTACCCCCCACGCCCTCTGTGGACCTGCTACTGGCGGAGCGCTTGAACAGGAGAGGGGAATGTTGCTATGGAGACCATTTCCATCTCTAGCGGCAGTCGGAGGGGTGTATATGTGTGTGTGTGCCAATAGCTCTCAGACTTAGTTGCTGATGCTAGCTGTAATTCAGCAGACAGAGAGAGTGCTGCAATAGAGTGAAAACCTGCTACTGCATCTGGGGGAGTGTGTGCAGTTCAATGCAGCACACAACTTCAGACAATAGAGTCCCTGTAGACGGGCTCATCTCTTCACATAAAGCTGCTGTGCATGGTGGAAATGACTAAGCGCCATGTCTTCAAATGTGTGTGTGTGTGTGTGTTCTCCCCTTGTTTCATTTAATTGTTGAAGAGAAAGCCACATTCAGCGATGAGACCAGAGGGATTCTTATGGCCATGTGCTGATAATGACATGAGAATGGGGGGGGGGGCGCGCGATTCTAATCATATTTGAATCTAGAAATTAACTCACAGACACACTCTGACCTAATTACAGCCTGGGAGTACCCCACTGACATACCATACTGTTGTCGCATACACCCTCGCAAGCGCACACACACGCAGAAAAAAGACACAGAAGTTATCTCTCTTTCTGTATCTGCATGTATCGACCTTATGCATGCACAGAGATGTGTAGTGCAACACCTCCCCCAGCACACACACACACACACACACACACACACACACACACGAACAATGGTGTCTTCCCCAACACCATCAAGCCAAAGCCACTGGTGTGAATCGAATAGAATCGGCTTAGCGGTCAGTTTTCTTGAAATCAAAGCTTTTCTCTCTCTCTGTTTTTTTTGTCCTTCATACTTCCCTTTTTTTATGTCTCCCCCACTCCCTCTCTCCTCTCTCCTTCCCTCGTCATCAACACATTAAGTCACTGAGGAGAAACAGTAATTGATGGATGCCATTTAACGAGTTTACACACGGATACATCCTTCAATCAGAGCCAGTGAAGCTGAAACTCGGAGTAACATGATGGAATGCTTCCCTAAATGAGTTTTTCCTCATGCAAATGTATTCAAACCCGACGAGGCAATCTATTCAACCTCAGCCACTCATGGGCTTGTGTTTGAATGGCTACATGTAGGTTTTTCCACATAAAATTTCATTATAGGGAACAAATTGATTAGCAGTGGAGTCGCAGGTGGGCGGGGTCCCTGTGATGATTTCTGCTTGCGTCAGATCAGATTTTTATTACATGAGCATCAGCAGGTTCAAGGTGGACTGGAATTAACAGCAGTCTGGTGATTCGGCTGATCAAATGTGTGCTTAAACACACACACACACTCTCTCTCTCTCTCTCTCTCTCACACACACATACACACACACGCACAGCTTCATCAGCAGACCATAACCAGATGAAGCCCATAAATCCTGTGGCCAGCCAGGTCTGACACAGACAGGTCAGCCCTTCTTGATGCATCAGAGGGATGCTGGATATAACACACATCCATCACCAGTAATAACACAGACAAGCCTGTTGGCCTGCTGCTGTGATGCGTGTGTGTAACTCTGTACGTACGACCGAAAGAAAACAGGCTCTTATCTGTTTCTATCCACCAAGCTGAACATCAATAACCCCCCTTCAGCATGCAATATAGAATCGGGACTCCAACCAATTGGATGGAAACATAGATATGCATTGATTCTGGAATGAAAACCGTGCACGAGGAGCCAGAAACACAGGGAGGGGAGGATACTGAATGTATTTATAGACGTCCGAGCATCCGACATCTATCACGCATAACAGAGAGGGCCACTAAAAGAAATAAGGGGGGAAAGTCTAGGGAGGAAGGTTTGTTGCTCTAAGTAGGTCAATAAAAGATTGTACAGTGAGTCTCATCGGCACAGACACAAGCAAAGACCAAAATAGGAGCACACTGGCTAACCTCTAGACAACATATAATCCTGTCAGGGGTGAAAAAAACAAAACTGAAACAAACTGAGGCTTGATCCTGTGGCATTGGAGGGTTGTGTAAGACAGACAGAGCCAAAATGGTGTTACTGCATGGAAAGCTAGTTGCGTAAGTGGAGTGCAGTAATTCCAGGTAGTGGGAGGGACGTGAGCAACATGGTGTCGTGTAAATGCTTTGTTAGCGCTGGACGTGGAGAGGAGAGGATTATAGCACTTGTGCTGAGCTGCCTACGTCAAAGGATCAGGCTGGGGGATAATTCAGGTCCGTTCTCGCACTCTCTTTCACTTGCCGCTCTCGTTCCTTCTATGATAATCAACAATATCTAGCAATCTGCACTTCTTTTTTATCAGCAACATGAACACACACGTACATGTGTCGTAAAGACATAGCGCCTTTTCGCTTCACCATTTCTGTGCTGAATAAGCAGCTGATAACGGCTTCATTTCACACCAGCAACAATGGCGATCAATCAAAATTTTGAATAAACCCTGCTACCTTCTAGTCTGGTACCCAGCCATATGATTAAGGGTTTATTAGGCTTTATTAGCTGCACACAAAGCAACAGAGCACAATGCAGCTCTCTTCATCTGAAGAGCATGACTCTTTGTAAGATCTGGAGTGAACAAGCTAATTAACCTGGTTTCTCCAGGATCAGCCCCTTGAGAATGAGACAGAATGTGTGTGCGCGTGTGTGTGTTTTGTCTGAACATGTACATGTATGTGCTCTTTCTCTTTTGTGTACATGTGTGTGTGTGCGTGCTTTTCTGTATCCCCACACTCCAGGGAGTTGAGGGTGAAATGGGCGAGACGTGTTACTGCTTCACTTCTCACACTTCATTAACACATCGGCGTGGCACACATCTGACTACAGACACAACACAGGACAGGCAGAAACAAGAAGAAGTGGTGAGAAAGCAGTGAAATCAGCGATCGATTCCTGCGTGCACTGAGATGAATACCAAGAGGGATCATTTCAAATGCTTGTTATTTGGTATTCTCTTAGAAATTGAAGATGTAGGGGGGGGGGGGGGGGGGAAGCGGGGGTGCATAGAATTATAATCCACCACCAAAACAAAAGCTGTCTCTCCCTCTCTATCTGTCTGTCTGTGTTGCTTTGGTGCAATCCCTTTCATCTTCCTGTCTTCAAGGCCTGTAGTGAATCAAAGATTCAATGGCTGCTGTACAGACCAAATCCTGTATCTACAGTGACCTCATCACCAAAAACATGAGAGATTCCGAGTGACGCCGCTTCCCCGACAGGACACAGGAATTGGCTATCAAAACTTACAAATGTATCCCATTATAAAGTCCAGAAAGGTCAAACTCTGCTTAGCCTTCAGGCTAGCAGTGCACCGAATGACTCAGTACATCTATCAAAGCAGCACCCTAAATCTACTGACCAGGAAGCCAGTTGAGAAATAGGATATTTCTGTAATCATCCTACAGTAGCAACACCACGGGTACTCTTTAATAAATTCTCATTAAATTTTCATGGAGCTACAGACTTAATAAGAAGCTAATCAGGGGATGAAAGCAGCTGCTGAAAAAGGAGTGTGACTCGCCCCAACTTCACAGCTTGCCATTAAGCACCCACCACCCCCACACCACCCCCATACACACACATAGACATTATCTTTCTTGCGCTATGTGCCGAGGCGGGGTTCGGCGTCTTTGAGTGTTTCGTAGTGAATAATGGATGGGACCTGGGGGTATGGTGGGCTAAGTCTTTTTATGGCGGGGTCCTAAAGTGTGGCCCCAGGCTGTTTGCCTTGGCACAGGCAGCCAGGCGCTGCTCCGCTCTCATCAGCAGCTGCAATAAAGGCTGTGAGCTCTCTGTTACGGGACTGCATCAGTATTCAGCGGGGCTAGAGGGGTCACATCACACACAAGCTTGTACTCGCATCAGACAGACATATAAGCAGCAAAGCAGAAAGAGGGAGAGAGAATGAGAGAAAGAGGGGGTAGGGGAGAGAAGGAGGAAGGGATTACATGTCCTACCAATAGATCTTTAGGTCATTGTTCCGGTGGCTAAATTGTAAAGGACTAGAAATCAATACCAAAGCAGACATTAGGTTAGGTCCTGCCTCACAGCAAGGAAGCTATTTACATTTTTACACCTGCAGTAGTGTCCTGCTATTTGACAATTTCATCCATTATAGAAACATCCAAGGTGGGTGCAGATTATGAAAATTAACTGAGGCCCATGTTGTAGGAGCATAACAGCCCATTGACTCAACACACACTGACACACACAGCTGCAGTGAGACACGAACCATCCATCCTATCACCATTAGCAGTGTGTCATCTGCAGGCGGCCGGTGAATGCAAATCAGACTGTAATGTCATTTTCTTTCATCTAGACAACAACGATGCCTCTGGAAACTTTCAGGTTGAGAACGGTTTGAAATTTCATACTCGACTGTGAATGACCAGCACAGCTTCACTCGCAGTGTGTGCACGTAACGTACACGCGCACACCGAGTCAATGGAACCGCCCAAAGGCCCACTGAGGCATGGGATTGGTGCGAGCCAAAGGTCACCGCGAGTGACATCATTAAAACGTGACATCATTAAAGTGTCCTGCTGCTGTGGGCAAGCATGGCCTGAGGGAAATCCCTACCAGGGACCTGTGTGTGTGTGTGTGTGTGTGTGTGTGTGTGTGTGTGTGTGGTCTGAACGAACTGGGCCTGATGGAACATGTGCACTTTGGTGATTTTATGAGGACGGGCGAAAGACCCAGACACCGGCCCGTATGATCTTTGGCTGCAGACTGACTTCATACCACTTAGGAGAAAAGGAGTGAGGACATGAATGGGCGCACACACACACACACACACACACACACACACACACGCACACACACACTCATTCATGATATATGAGGTGTGACGATCAGTCATAAATTACAGCAATAAAAAATAACAAAAGTAGACGTTCCTTGTTTGGAAAGCGCAGATGGGTCGCAGACAAGACAGTCCTTTGCTTTCAGGGGACACATTTTACACCCTGTGCAACTCTCATCCACTTTCCCCTGATCAAATGAACGACACAGAGCGAAAGAGTGAGACGGTGAGAGACAGGGAAGAGGAAGATCCCCTACTATTTTTCATCTCAGCGCACACATCAAACAAAGATATCCATCACACCCACTCCCACCCCCCACTTCACTTCCTCTTGCTCTGAACCAGTGACTGTGTGTTTAGCAGTGACAGGGAATCATCTGTAAGTGCAGGAGCGGGGCAAATGATGATGCTCTCCCATATTTAAATGAAAAACACTGAGGAAAGCTGCAGGAGAAACTGTGAGAATGAGGCTCTCTGGCTTCTGAGCCTTGACTCCTGTCTCGCCTCCAACCTGCAGTGGCATCAGTAAACTGAGCTGATGGCACATGGAAGAAGCTAGGGTGGCTCTGACCCACCCTGCAGCCACACATACCCTCCAACAACCTCTACTATGTGCCCTCCATATTTCTATTCTATTTTTTTAGACGTGCTATTTGATTGTTCAAGTATGGGATGCTCCGTCATATTTCACATTCAAATATGTTTCTTTTTTTGTCAGATTTTCTATTTTCAAACCTGATGGTAAGTGGGTGGTGAAACATGTCTGGTGTGAAAGAACTAAAGGCTGCCCCAGTGCTGCAGACACTATTATTAAAACTGACTACACTGCAAATAAAACAGTGCTTCAAACCGAACAATAAAGACCACTAACTGTTCCAAATGTCTGCACAATACTGATCAATTATTTGAAAAAGAGAAGAAAATAAACATCCACATATGCACACATAAGCTGATTGAAATCTTGTAATAAAATAAGTATCAATGTGTAATTTGATTTATTTAGAGGCAATGTTTTTTGTATTATGTTTAGTCTGTATAAAACAAGTCTGTTTTCCAACTGCTGCAATGAAAAGCCCTCAGTGGTTTTATTATCTTACTGATCTCAGCACAGCATTTAATGTCCATAACCGATCTGCATAATCAGTAAATGGGGACCGAGGTGGTAATGAGATTAATGGTATCTTTTTACCTGTAAATCAATGTTTTATGTTGATCAATGATCTAAGCAGCTTGCGGAGGGCAGGTGGAGCTGATTGGTGGAACATAAGGGAACTATTAAGCATCAAACAGTTAACAGGCTGATAGTCAAGAGGCTGGTGTGTGGTCAATGAGGAGGAAACACAACACACACACACACACACACACACACACACACACACACACACACACACACACGTGCAGGAGCAGCATTTATAGCTGTGGGGCTGCAGAAAACAGCTATTGTTCAAAGCTCCAGTTACAGTTATGTACAGCAAAAATGCACTTGTGTGTGTGTGTGTGTGTGTGTGTGTGTGTGTGTGTGTGTGTGTGTGTGTGTGTACACGAGAGAGATATCCATATCTCAATGTACTGCCTCTTAAAATTAGGGCACCTTCTCTGAGTAATTCTTTCAACAAGTAAACACATAATGAGGAAAATGCATTTTTTTTCACTATGAATTAATCATTTTTAACTGCATCACGTGTTTACAGACTCCAGACGCTGAAGCAGCTCTACAGGAGGCTTTATTCCACTGCTGCCCGTATAGTCCACACAGATTAAAGCCCTGATTCCCCTCGGTCAGGATGATCATCCTAAAATAGCAGACCATGATGGGAAGCCACCTCATCATCCCCTGCTATTGACGCTAACCTACAAGCTCCATGTTTATGGCAAATGAGCAGAAAATTCCTTTAACATCCCAATAGCAGCTTAGTGTGTCTAAAGTGATTAATTTCGTTTTAAATTACCTTTATGGTGGCCAAATAGCATCACTACATAGTCTAATATTCACCACCCAGGCCATTTATAGTACGACTTGTTTGCTTAATAGTTATTTTTCTGCTTTA
>VMKM01004784.1:0-12520 GCA_008360985.2 Macquaria ambigua | reverse complement strand
TCTCTCTCTCTCTCTCTCTCTCTCTCTCTCTCTCTCTCTCTCTCTCTCTCTCTCTCTGTGTGTGTGAGTGTTTGTGCATGTGTGTGAGAGAGGGAGAGAGAGAGTATAGGTACATTTGTGCATGTGCGCACCTGTATGTCTCTGTTTGCGTTTTTATTATTTGATGTATGTGTGTGTACATAGTGTGCAACCGTACAACAACGCCTCAAAGTACTGTATGATTGTTTCACTGTGTGTTACCTTCCAGGAACTGTTGCTATGCGAAGTGCAGTCACTTAGTTGTCAAGCACAGCTGTGGGTTTTCCCCCTCCCTTTCTGTCTCTCCACCTCTCCACAGAGGAACCTCTTTGGGGCTTTGGTATAGCAGCTGTTTGGTTCAGGTCTTTTCAGCATCAAGCCTCCAATCCCTCCCCCCATGCACCCAGAGGTCTGCTCGGTAGAATCATCCACATACTGTCTACATTGCCCCACACAATACTGTTTCAGATGGCAGGGCCAGCTTGCCTCTCTAAACGTCTCTCAGCCAAGTTTGAGCGTATGTGTGTACTGAATGGGATTAGCCTTTGCATGGCTTTACCCAAGTTGCTCTACTCTGAATGAGAGGCCCCCTCATTTACATACATTAGGCATATGTTTCCCCCACTCATATGCAGCACCTTACCTCCACTCAGATTATACAGTATACAGGTGTGTTTGTGTATGTGTATGTGTGCATGTTTGTGGTGGGAGCTGAGCACAAGGATAAAGTCTTAATTAAATCAAACAGTGTAAACCTGTCCAATGGCTGTAATCAACTGCCCCAGTGTGTCTTATCTAGCCCTGCCAACGGATGCTCTGCCATCTGTTATGTAGATCGATACACTTACACATCACAGGAGATCTCCTTCTCTCCCTCCCTCCCTCCCTCCCTCCCTCCCTCCATCCCTCCCTCCATCGCCTTATGATGTAAATGGACCATATATTCCCCTTTCATATGCTCCTGGATCATGTTAATCTAGAACAGGCCTGCAGGAGTGTCACTGTGCATCGTCTGACCAGACACCACCATATCCAACAGGACGTAGTCTTTACACATCAGAGTTCAAGTCCCACCCTTTTTGCTACTGTTCCTCAGGTGCTGCACTGCTGTGTGTCCGGCTCCAACCTGCACACCCAACAGAGCCACTACCTCCTCAGCCTGTCAGACTTGTCGACTGACTATGACCTCATGTTGGGTCAGGTTAAGAGCTTCGAGCCGCCACCCTCCCAGACAACCACCACCGACTTCGGCAACCTGCTCACCGTAGCTGAGGGTAAGGACACGGAGCCATCCTGATGTCCCTTTGTACTACCCGCTGTGTGCACTGGGCTGGCAGATAACATGATGATGCTGGATTTTTTGGGTGCATTTTATGTGTGCATGTGTCTGTATGTATGGATACACGTGTGAGAGAGTAAAAACTAGCAGCCCCCCTGCCACAAAAAAAAAAAAAAACAGAAATCCAATAAAAGATTACAGGGAAAAGCAAACTCTAAGTAGCCCATCCATTTGGAGCCTCTCCATTAAATGTCAATATCTTATTAAAAGTATGAAAAGGAAATCAACCATCACAGGGAATGGAATGTTCGCATTAGTACTCAGCCCTAGAGAGAAGACCCATTATGGGGTTTAGATAAAAATGTGATTTTTTTTTTCTCTTTTTTTTGTGACCTTGTGATTCCATTAGGCAATGTATTCCCCTATCTCCCTGATGTCCTCAACTTCTGAAAAGTCCTCAGTGCCCAAATAAAAAGTGCATATGAAACAATGTAAGAAATTTGAACAGTAGCTTCTGCCTGGAAAATTTCACCACACCTCTGCTTTTCGGTGCACAGCTGCACAGAGTCTTAGTACAAATAACAAAACACTATCAAAAGGGCAAACCAAAGAGTGCCGGCCTAGTTATATTCATGCCCCCACCTCATATTGATCAAGTCACATCAAAGGGCCAGCGCATCTCTAATGCAGCTTGGCCTGCTTTCTAAAGAGCTTTCTCCACTTTGATGGGGGATGATGGTATTGATAGCACTGTCACAATGCAGGAGTGCATCTTCTTGTTTTTCCCACATCACTGCAGAATAAAGCACGGCATGCCTTTCACTTGGGAGTAAAAACCTGTGCATTTACATAAATGCAATTCACTAAGAAGAGTCCTATTAAGCAGCCCGTAAAGATGGTGGTTCTCATTAGCACTCAGCCAGTCTCAACGCTTGTCCATTGTAAGAAGACTCAATGGGCTTTTCAAAGTTGTCTCTCATGATTAGATGCTACCTACTTAGAGGTGTGCTGGCCAAGCTATTGTGAGAAATGAATAAAATCCCCCTATTAGTAATCATAAATGAGATTTGGCTTTGTATAAAAAGAGCTAACAGAGATGATAGCATGTCTACACACAAATGCGGGACGTTTGAAATATGGTTTCAAAGTCTGCATTGGACATATTATGAAAGACAGCCCCATGTGCAGCTTTATTCTAAACCCATCAGTGAGTTTAACCATTGATCACGTTTTACACTTTGTGACATGTATTTTCCTTCAGAGATGGTCTCAGTATTTTTATCCTCCTGCCCTCATTCTTCCACCAGAAAAGCGCCGTCGGAACATGGAGCTGATTCCCCTGACAGCACGGATGGTCATGACTCACCTGGTGAACCATCTGGGCCATCATCCACTGAGCGGCGGCCCTGCCCTTCTCCATAGCCTAGTGAGCGAAAATCACGACAACCCGTATGTGGAGTCGTCCGAGCTGTCCTCCGAGGTCTTCAAAAGCCCCAACCTGCAGCTGTTTGTCTTTAATGATAGCACGCTGGTGTCCTACCTGCAGATCCCCGCCGAGACCCCCACTGTAGGACAGCCCCCCCAACCTTCCTCCCAAGTGCGCGTCATTGTCCGGGACATTTCGGGCAAATACTCGTGGGATGGCGCAATCCTCTACTGCACCACTGAGGAAGACTCTGTTGAAGCAGGAGTTTTTAATGCAGTTGACCGCCCTCTTTCTACCACCACTACTGTCACTCACAGCAGAAACCAGCCCAACTCTCCAACAAAGGGGCCGTACAAAGATCATTGCTCAGTCTCGGACTCCCTCTCTGACTGCTGTGAGGAGGAAGAGGTAGATATTCTGGATAAGCTTTTGGAAGACCTGGGCCACAGCAGCCCAGAATGCCTGCCCCAGCCACAACTCCGGCTCAACCAGCCAGCCCCCTCACCCCATGGCATGAACCTAGAGCAAGAGCGCGCCATCCTGGAGGCCATTCTGCGCCAGACTCAGCAAGAGGAGGAGCAAGTGAGGAGGTGGGATGCTGATGTAAGCTTTCGGGCCGCTTGCCAGAGGGAACCCTCCCACCAGGAACCAAAAGCTCCTTTCTACTTCTGCCGGCTGCTGCTTAATGACCTTGGCATGAACTCTTGGGACCGCAGGTACACTAGCAACTGAAATTGGCTGCAATCATTGGTCTAGTTTGCACTGTACTAGAGTAAGAAAGAGACAAACAGAGGAAAGTGGGGAAGTCATACAGGGGTCTTTTTATTTGTCTCTCAGTGTATTTCTGTATCATTCAGTCTACATACCACATCTTAAATGTAGGCAGTATGACAGAAAATAAAACACAAAATTGTGTTATAATCTTTCCAGTCTTATACTATTTTTGAACCCAAGTTACTTCCTTTTCCCTCAAAGTAACTCAGCTGTTGGCTCGTTACTCAAAGACAGAAAGAGCAAAGTTAAAAGCACACTGGAGTCTGGAGTGTCTTAATCTCCTCTCCACAGGGTAAAAGTACCCAGCTGTTTTCACTAAGGTCTACCTTGCAGAGCCACATCTTTGCAGTGCTTCCCCGTAAATTAAAAGCTTACACCTCTTAATGGTGATGGTGCAACGTGCACACAGCGAGTAGGAGATTGCTGTTTGCACCTGGGCCTTTTTTGCCTTTGTTAATCTTGACTGAAACACAAATGAAACTTTGGTTGAAAACAGTTTTTTTTTTATGACAATATGCTAGTAAATTATACCACTTTTTCAAATGGCTGTCCATTGTTGCCTTCATGACAGTTTCCTGAATTGTGTTTTATATACAGAATTGAAAATATAATGTCTAATCAAGACTGTTTTTGTCAAACAGGAAAAGTTTCCATTTGTTGAAGAAAAACTCCAAACTCTTAAGGGAACTGAAGAACTTGGATTCCAGGCAGTGGTAATGCCTTTATAAGTTAAATCTGAAGTCTATCTCTACAGGTCTAGTGAAATTAACACTGGTTATAAGTCATACAGTTGCTCAAAGCAGCATTATATTGGCCCCCCCCCCATGATTTTTTTACCATCTCCTGCTGATCACAGCCCTGGAACTCTTGCTGTCCTTCTCTTACTGTGTCTCTCTTAGTCCAATCAATAAGTACGCCACACATTGCTAATGACAGGAGCTTATTAAAGAATTCCCTCAGGATTGGACCTCATTCTCCCAGATGGCCAGACTTGGTTGGGCAATAACAACCTGTACGCAAGCATGCAAAGTGCCCTAAATCTACCCCAGCAGGATGTACTGCCATGGCAACAGGAAAAGTGGGGGGGTGGCTTTGCTGCCATTCTTTTTTAAATCATGTTAGAGCTGGAGAGATAGTGGAAAAATTTTGTAGACAAAATTTTGCAGGCTTTTTCACATTCTGCTCTTCCGATTTTATTCAACAACTCACTTACACTTACGCACACAATTTACCATGATGAGCAAGGTGTAGTGTTTTGAGTCATTGGATTCACATTTCAAAGCATTTTCATCTGAAGTGGCTAGAGTAGTGAGAAGCTTTTCAAGTTCTGTTGCGTTTATAAAATTGGCTGCTGTGTTGTTGTTGTTGTTCTTTTAATATTGGCTACTATATGTTTTGTTCTCTAGTCGAGAGACACACAAGATTGCTGTGTTCTACATTGGAGAGGGCCAAGAGGACAAGTGCTCCATCTTGTCTAACAGCGCAGGCAGCCAGGCCTATGAAGACTTTGTCTCTGGACTGGGATGGGAGGTGAAGAAAACCACACCCTCAAATCAACACACCCTCAAATCAACACACCCTCAAATCAACACACCCTCTGTATCCACAGCCTGAATATGCACACACAGATTTACAGGCACACTCAGAACAGACTAAATTGTACATGTATCCCTCAGGTGGACCTGGCCACACACTGTGGCTTTATGGGGGGCCTCCAGAGGAATGGCAGCACAGGTCAAACAGCTCCTTACTATGCTACCTCCACCGTGGAAGCCATCTTCCACGTCTCCACTCGTATGCCGTCTGATTCTGATGACTGCCTCACCAAAAAGGTAAAAAGTCCTGTTTGTGTTTATGATTGCTTTTACCTGTGTCTTACCTCAGTTATGACACATTTTGACAATTCCTGTCTGTCCGTGACATTTGGATTATCAAAATATGTATGGTATTAATTACACACCTCAAGTCTATCTATGTCAAGAAAAAAGAGAAAATGCTGCTTTGCCTGTTTGATGCAGTGAAATGGCTACACAGTCCTGCCTGCCCATAGCAGTATGTTGTTGTAGCCTTCAGCTCTGTGTTAAGCTGTGATCAGGAGGTGTGACTCCAGAGTGCGGGCATTGATTAGTGACCCTGGCCAGGCAGGCCTGAGGAGTAGAGAGTCGCAGGCGCGTGAGTGAAGAGAGGGCATGTGCCGCTGTGGTAATGACTATGATTCTGCTAGCCCATGCCCCCCTCCCTGTGTGCTGTGACCAGGGCCTGGATTCAGCCATTAGCTCTCCCTGCTAGGGCAGGCGCCGGCCGGATGCCGGCAGGATCCTTTTATCCAATTCCTGCTGCCGCCACAGGAGCGATCGATTGGGTCCTGCAGTGGGATTCTGAGCTGTAGTGCACCAGTAGCAGTTAGCACGAAGAAATGAGCCGCAAGGCCCCTGCCCGTGCTGCCAATCTTCTCATACGGTACCCTGCTGAGAAGGGAAATTCATCAGGCTCTCCTCATATCCAACCCCCCTCCAGTCCTCCACAGATCTCCCCCCTCTCCGTTTCACAAATAACCCCCTACTCATTCCAAAACCCATCTTGAACCTGTGCACAGTCTAAAAAATTAGTTAGACTGAGTAAAGATTTTGACTTTGGTTGGCCAGAGTGAGGCGCTGGAGGGGCGGCCATGCCCACAGTGGAGTGTGCTGCCACTCCACTTCCATTCATTTCACCGGGAACTTCTGTAATTGCTCATGCTCACCTTGCACAGATCTCCACACCAGCCACAGGCCGCACAGAAATTGGCAGGCTGACTGCATGCACGGATGCTTCAGAAAAAGATGGGTGGTGGGGGGCAGAGAGAAGAGACGGTGGTATGAAGAATTGGAATGAGAAACGGGCTTCGTCTGTGTCCAAGTAAGATGTTTCCCTGTCAATTTAAAAATAACACTTTTAGTCCAGCAGTCACCCTCTTTGCTGCCTGTAACCATAGAGGCATACTGTGGGGGAGCGACCGATGGGGGAGCTCTTGCTGGGCAGATTGCCTGTTTGAAGACGATGGAAGAGGAAAAAAACAGCTAAACCAAAAAGAAAAGAGGGAAAACCATGAATTCCTCAATCCAATTGTGGGTTTTAGGGCAGTGCAGGCTGCAGCAGTAGCAGCTGGCTTCAGTAATGCAGTTATAGACGCGACCTGCAGGGTTGGGGTCAGGCCATGTAGACCGCATGCGTGTGTATGTGTGTCTGTGAAAGAGAGGGAGATAGACGGGTGCCTTAGCTATCACATTCAGCCCCAGGCACCACAGCTTAACTGGGCTGCTGCAGGTTGTTTTTATAAGGAGCCTCTTATGTTCTGGGGTCCTCTGGTCTGCTGTCTCCATGTGTGTGAAGCCCATTGGCTGGGTGGGAGGTCAAAGAGGGCTAATTGGACAAGAGCCTTTGACTTGAATCACATTTTATTAAAGAAGTCTCAAACATTTGGATGTGATTAACAAGGGAGTAAATAGATTGGTGCAGAAGATGATTGACTAGAGCATAAGCATCCTCATTAAACTTGTGATTAAGCTCATCCAAATGCTAATATCTTAACCCAAATTAACATCCCAGTGTTGTCTTACTGCAAATGCATATTCAACATTTTCTCTGAAATTGTCCCAGTGACTGACCTGGTTGGTACCTGCTGATCCTTGGACAGACAGACTGAACTGGCGAGCTCCAGTAATCAGCATGCCGTGGATTTGTTTAAGATTAGCGTATTACCATAATTAAGGGCTTATAATAGAATGTGCTAATTGCATTTTTGGTGGCGAGGGCATGTTTCTTAATGGCTCATTAGGCCCACAGTACATTGGCAGATGTTTTCCTCTGAGTAGAGGCTCACTTTTCAGTGTCCATGATACCCCAGAAAACATCACTGGCCCACCAGCTAATAAGTGATCTACACTTGTCAGAGAATGTGATGGAGCTGTGTCCATCTATTTTACTTTGGGAAAGGGGAAAGCTGTTTACCTATTTCAAACTAGCATCAGTCAATTTCCTGTCATTTAAGTGTATCTTCTTGTCCTGCCCAGTTTCATTTGTGTTTGTGAATAGAGTGGAAATGGGAGGCAATTTAATCTCTGATGGGGAAAGTTAATTGGATTTGAATTATTTGGTTTTGAAATGCTCAATTTTGTGCATTTTGTGTTTGCAATTTGACTTTGTAATGAAAAAGCTATAAAAAGAGTGAAAACCAGAGCCCAGACCCCTATTTAAACCATTGTTTTCAAACAAAGTTTGTGATTGAGCTGCAAGCAGTCACCTTGCTCTTACACCTGCCGCATTGTACATTTTATCTTTAGGATACACCAACAGACAGCGCTTATAATGGAACAAGACATTATATAAAAGATTGCTGTTTGCAGTGATAAAAGCCAATTATGGCACATTATTTATGGACATCTACTGATCTGTCAGCAGTTAATAATGTTTTATTATCAGTCATCCCCTTTTACATACATCTTACACCTCAGTTCACCCCTCAGCCTTCTAGAGGTGATGTAGGCCTAAGGTACTGACTGGATAAACCCAATGACATGCCCTAATGTCTCTAAATTTGTGTTCCTGTTATCGTCACCACAGGGATGAAAATTACCTGCACTCGCCAGGCACTTCATTAGACTGATTTTGTTTGTTTGGCAGCTGCGACACCTGGGAAATGACGAGGTGCACATAGTGTGGTCAGAGCACACCAGGGACTACCGACGTGGCATCATCCCAACTGACTTTGGAGACGTGCTGATTATCATCTACCCGATGAAGAACCACATGTATTTCATCCAGATCATGAAGAAACCACAGGTAAACCACAGCAGTCTGTGAATTTTGACTATGACATACAACATGAGTCAACTCATTGGAAGTGGGAAATTGTTTTTATTGCATTTTTAATTAGCTGCTTTTCCTTTTGTATTAAGATTTTGTGTTAAGTGTGTTATTTTCCAGGCACAATAAGCAAGAAAACCACGCAGGCTATTTTCAGCACTGCAATTATTTCCAGTCTCAGTTTATGAGTTAAAGCAGTCCCTTCTCCTTCCTTCCTATTCAGACTTTACTGCAAGTTGTATAGGTTCTTTCTCCTGTTGTGGTTTTCTGTCTAAAGGCTCTCACTTTCCCCTACTCCAGCAGTGCATTATTACCCACACTGTGGGTATGTGCTCTCAGAGATGGTTACTGTCCTTTCTTGGCTAGCTTTCATCTTGCCTACTCTGTAGTACTGCACTCAGTGTGTGGCCTTCCAGAGGATAGTGAAATTTCTTTGTCTGAGAATGGCTGGCTCCAGATGTGAAGATGGATCCATAATATTTTTGGAGAGATGACTGAGAAATACATAGTATTATGCAGGAAACAATAAAGTCGCAGCTTAGCTTTATTAGACAGTCCAAGGTGCAGCAACAGCCCCACTCTTTTCCAGATAATCTTTATTACCAGTATAAATGATCATAGTAACAATCTGTTGGACAATTAAACTTAACAAGGCAGGAAAAGGACCTTTACCTTAATTTCCGTTCTTTCAGACGGACTATGACAGTAATACACAAAGACAAGTATGCATTAAGTTTAAATACTTCAATGGTTGCAGATGGTCTGCAAATGAGTGCATAGAACATAGTCTGTCCTCAACCCAGTAGAGGGTCTCTACAGCCAAAGCACACTGTTCTGCCCCTTCCACCCCACCCCATGCAAGCCAGCAAATTGTTCCATAATTCTACAACTTTTATTGCTTCTGCCTCAAAGAACCTGTAAAGCTATCTGCTCAGGTTTCTGATGGTAGCTGACCCCAGTTTTCTGGCATGTGATTAAGTTAATTGGTTTGTATCATTTCTGATTAAAATGTATTTATTGTATAATTTGCCTGGTTATTATACTAGCTGAACTGCCAAGTTGAAGACAGCAGGACCTTTTGGAGAGACTTTGACATTCACGTCAACTTCCAGGTCAACGACCATTGAGCTTCAGTGATTAAGGGCCCCCTTCCAATATGCATGAACAGACGCGTGTACCCACACACACTCGCACGCTGCCGCTAAAATGCATATTGCCCCTTTGTATTTGTTCGGTAGCTCAATATGAGGGCATTGTTTAGTATTGATTGTCATTTTAATTTCATTTACCTAACATTGATTCGCATTAGATATGTGTGGTTGTCATGCAAAGTTAGGTAAAAATCCAATTTCAACTTGAACCCATGCCCTAAACAGATGGAGAAACGGTTAAAAAACAAGAACAAAAAGATTTTTAACCAACCCTTCCTAATTTTTTGGGCTCTTATATATACAATGACAGGATATTGACCAAATTAACTTTGGATCAATGTGGAAGTTTTGATGCCTCATGTTCTTTTTCTTCACCAGGTTCCTTTCTTTGGGCCTCTGTTTAATGGCGCCATCGTCACTGGGACGCTGCTGCCAAGCTTGGTGCGGTCCACCTGTATCAATGCCAGCAGAGCTGTCAAGTCCCGGCTGACTCTCTACCAGAGCTTGTATCCTTTACTCCTCATGCCTTCTGCTTCATTTACTGTTCACTATCCCATACGGGGATGGCTCATCAGAGGAATGCAACAATTTATAAAAAAATCAACCATTCATTACAAATACAGCTGAGAACATTAAGGTTATGAGGATACTTTTAGTAACATTTTTAGAATGATTTCATTAGATAACACCACTGAGCTTAAAATTTCAAGCACCACCAGTGACCCGTTTGGGTAAATTCATTAAGACATGTGGCGTGCTTGTCACGTCAGCCAACGTACACAGCTGAGTGCTGACACTGATCTTTATGGGCTGGCTGATTTACATACAGCTATTAGGCCGGGGCTGTTTCACAGCCTGGAGCATCATGGGAGGTTGTGTGGGGCTGTTTTGGGCAGCATCGCAGATAATGTGTCATCATCTATCACTACCGTTTTATGGAGCACAAGGAGAGCCAAAATAAAAGCACCCTCAACAAATGCATACAAGTGCATACAGACACAAGCGCGCGCACACACGCACTCGCTCTCATCCCTCCACCCATCCATCCAACAGTGTGCCGTTAAGAGCCTGACTCCAGCTGTAGTTGTCAGTTGGTTTAAAGGGAGTGTAATCACCAATGGAGATGAATTAGCATGTGAATGCCAGCAGCACAGAGTTTGGGGGGTGAGATGGGGGGCAGAGTCAGGATGGCCCCTGGAGGGGGAAACCTGATCTCCCTTAACGCCCTGCTCCTCCTTGGACAGCATGTATGGCACCGCCTCACCAGAACCACACTGCCCCTCTGGCGGTTGCTATAGAAACCTACCCCAAGGAGGTTTCATTTGGGTGGAAGACTAGTATCTATTGTTTTTAAGACATTGACATATTTTTAAAAAAAGTTGTTGTTTTTAAATTATCAAGTCCTTGTATCATACTCTTTTACAACAAAGGCTTTTGGTCTTTAATTAGCACCCTGTGTGTGTTGTTTACAGTTGGGTGTGTGTAAGTATGTGTCTGCCTGTTTGCGTTTCACAGTGCATCACATCCCCTGGCCCCCCCACCTCTATATCAGGCCTTGTCTGTGTGTCCCCGGGGGCATCCTGAGTGACAGATGTCTGTTACCCGACGCCAAGTGAATTAGCCCAGTGTGCCAGAGGGGGGCCAGCCGCAGGCCTGCCTCCCTGCCTCTGTGAGCCTCAGGGGGTGGGGGCTGGCTGTGACAGTACCGGGCCTGTGCTGGGCCACAAAAGCCTTACCTGGCATTCCTTAGCAGAGGAGCAGATAGCACAAAGGCATGATCTATGAGAGGAGATAAGCGCTGCCTCTGGAGTTCTGGCACTGATACGCTGCCAGGCCTCACGCACTCCAAGAGAGGAGATGAATGAATGTGCCAGGCAAAGCACGCTGCCAGCATGAGTATCTGCATGTCTGTTTTTTCTGCTGTTTGTCTGCCTAGCTAGAGAGCTTGTGAGGACAGAGGCAATGCTAAATAAACTAATAAATAGCCAAAACGTCACATTTGGTGTATGCCACGTGAAACCGATTTTAAGAGAATTGGTAGCACAGAATGTCCTGAGTGACACAATGTCCAGCAAAGGCATGAACCATAAATGAAACAAAGTCTGGCAGGTGGAGTTTCTCTTTTATATGCTTTTATCATTGGATTTGCTGTTGTATTATACCAGCCTTTTGCACCTTTCCTTCTCCTGTCATCATTCTTCCATCTTCTCAGGTTATGCGGCTCTTTATCTTTCACAGATTGGAACAATGACCCAACCTTTTTTTCTGGGATGTGCGTTTTTTTGTGCAAGATGAAAATCCTCATCCTTAGTTTACCCCTTCACAATGCCTTAACAATCCACAGTCTGCTCTCTGCCTGTGAGGCCACTCTCCAAGGTAATTAGTTGAATATTCCTTCAAAGAGAAGCTATATGACCCCCGTGTGTCCAGATAAAAGGCCAGTATGGCGCTGCGGCCCCCTCTCTCGCTCTGTCACAAGGCTCGAGAGGACTCCAGCAGCCTGCTGCAACGCTCACAGGATCTCTCAGGCTAATAGGATTTGATATTGAAAAATGACCACCAGCAACATTTTCAGAAAATACACACACAGATAGGCTACAAGAGTGCTTTTCAGATAGATACTCCCCCCTTGCTGCCTTTCTGTCTTTCTCCTCATCACATCCTCTCTCTCTCTCTTGCTCTCTCTCTCTCTCTCTCTCTCTCTCTCTCTCTCTCTCTCTCTCTCTCTCTCCTTTTCCTCCATCTCTGATTTGTCCAGGATTTGTGAAATCTGTGCTGGTGCAGCAGGCTGCTGGAGTCCTCTCGAGCCTTGTGACAGAGCGAGAGAGGGGCCAACGCCATACTGGCCTTTATCTGGACACACGGGGGTCATATAGCTTCTCTTTGAAGGAATATTCAACTAATTACCTTGGAGAGTGGCCTCACAGGCAGAGAGCAGACTGTGGATTGTTAAGGCATTGTGAAGGGGTAAACTAAGGATGAGGATTTTCATCTTGCACAAAAAAACGCACATCCCAGAAAAAAAGG